>JAQZBX010015581.1:0-37393 GCA_029593785.1 Cabassous unicinctus | reverse complement strand
ATCTCAAACTATCCAATCATGTACTGACACCTAAAACTTAAGGCACTTCCCTTTTCCCTCCCCTTTCCCTGCTTATAAAGAGCTGATTGTAACCCGCTCAGCGGAAGAAGCCGCAGAGAAGCCATGTTAGCAGAATAAAGAACACAGTTTTTTGTTTTGTCCGTGTCTAGTCTCATTCCTTCGCTGAATAGCTCGTCGCCGCCGTTGATTTGTCCCGCGGGCCGGGACAATCCTAGAAGGAGAGCAGTTGTGCACCATCTTTCATAGCTCCCTGGGCCATTCATCTCACTGGTGATTAAGACGCATGTGTTTGAAGACAGATTCTAGAATTTTGGATACCCTTGACCTCTTTCCAGGGCCTTGTAATCCATTTTTCATCTCTTCAGAAGCAACCCGGTCTCCATGAAGACACAATACCAGAAGGAGCTTCTCTCATCAGGTTTGATTCTGTGTTGGTTGAGAAGATACCATTCTTTTCAAATAGCAATAGCTGAAGCAGGCACAGCCTTTCTGAACCAGCTTTGCCAAGGCTAAAGAAGTTTTGTGCTAAGAAGTATTAATAGCGATACCCCTGTGCTATCAGGGAATGGAAAACCCTTCCATCATGAAGCAAAGCCACTTTCTTCTACTCCTCATTCATTACTTTACTGCAATTGTCCAGCAAAACGGAGCACCTCTGGGGCTCTCCTAAGAGCAAGCAAAGTGATAGTTTCTCGCACTGATGTCTTCATAGACCACAGAGTCTTCCTGTTACCCCAGAAGGGATTGGAGGGTCATAGGGAAGGTCCAACGTGCTTCCCAGGCCATGGTGGTTATGATGATAATAAAAATAGGTATTTCTTGAGTGCCCACAGTGTGGAAGGCATGGAGTGATCTCCCCATAACTCTTCATGACACCCTACAGGGGAGATACTGTTCAGATGGGGATGCTAAAGCTCAAGGCATTTGAGTAATGTATCCAACATGCTTTGGTGGTCACTTCCCAGAGCTAGGCCCATTCATTGGCCAGCTCAGAGCTCAGGCTCTTAACCACTGCACTCTACTGCCTTCCTGGGCCACATACTCCAATGTAGGGCCATTGGGAGACCCTTCCAGTAGGCCCAGAAAATGGCTGTCAGGTAAAGGAAGGATTTCCCCCCAGCCTTAGCACAAGAGGCAATGGCCACAGGAAGCCAGGAAGAGCAGGAGGGGCCTCAGACACCTAGCAGTTCAAGGCCAACTCCATATGGCTCAAGAAGCACTTGCTGGCAAGTGTCCAGAGATGCTTTGCACCTCTCTGGCCTCTTCATGTGCCCATGATGAGCTACTGTCAGGATTATTTTGTTCTGGGAGATGGAGTATGTCCTAGTTTCCCAGTTGCTATGACAAATACCACACAACAGTTTGGCTTAACAACAGAAATTTATTGGCTCATGGTTTCAGAGAGTGGAAGGCTTGCTTCCTTCCAGCCTTAGTAGCATTCTGACAATCCCTGGGTTCCTTGGCTTTCCCATCACATGGAAGTGTCTTCTCTTTATTCTTCTGGACTTCCATTGACTTCCAGCTCCCAGTTCCTCCCTGCTGCCTTCTCTTTATAAAGTCTCCAGTAATAGGATTAACACCCATCCTGAATCAGTTGGCCACACATTAACTAAAAATAGCATCTTCAAAATGTCCTATTTACAATGGGTTCAGACCCACAGGAACGGATTAAAATTAAGAACGTGTTTTCTGGGGGTATATAACTCAATCTGCCACAGAATGGATCTGCACAAGCTCCCACCCACTGAGGGGGTAAAAGGAAATGTTACCCAACTACTTATGAATTCAAATACCCATCCTATTCTTTCTTTATGAATGCCCAAAGAGGATGACTGATATATCCAGGATAACAGAGCCGAGGTGGACAAAACCAGCTGTACAACCCCAGCACCCTAACATCTGGTCTAGAGTGTGCTCTGAGGGTAGAATACCCCACAGCACAGTGAGATATGTTCCCAGGAGCCCAAATAGGTCCTCTGAATTGTGACATCCTTCCAGAGTAGGAAAGAAGGCAAGCAGCAGTAGTCTGCGTCTCCTGGAAACCCTGACAAATGGCCAGATGTCATTACAGGTTCCACAACATGCCTTTTGGGATCAGCCAAACATGAAGTCAAACCAGGCCAGTGTGCAAATCCCACCTTCTGGCTTTGAGAATTATTAGCTCTTTGTTTTTAAAAGCAGGCATCTGCACTCAGGCCTAAAAAGCATCCAAAGCTCAAAGCCCATAGTTTGTACACGGCTACTTTACCCCGTCACATGATTCATCAGAAAGCAATTGCCAAGGTCATGACCGATATCACCAGGTCCATAAAAGCGGGTAATAAAATTTAAGAAGTTCTTTCTCATCAAGGCCATTATTGGTTTAACTTTGCTGAATCTGGGGCAGGGAGGCGGTGGCCAGGAAATGGACCATTTGGGGTGGTTTACGTGAGGATGTTGTGTTTGTGAGTGGGTAGTGAATCCATTTCATGTGACTTATAAGCATCACAGCAGTCAAGTGTAAACAGGCCGGGCCAACCACCCAGATTCCCAGGGAAGGCCATGAACAGCTGAGACAGGGGGCGTCATCTGCTGGTCAGAGGATAGGATGTCCTCTTTGCTTCCAGCACCTCTTGATAGCTCCCTGACTTTTACCTAGACCAGTGGTTCTCAAAGTGTTGTCTCTGTACTGGTAGCATCTGCATCGCCTGTGAGCTTGTTAGAAATGCAGATTCTTGGGCCCTCCTGAATGAGACTCTCCGGGGGCAGCCCCAAAGTCTGTGTTTAACCAAGGCCTCCAGGGCATTCAGATGCACCTTAAAATTTGAGAACTATTGACCACCTAAACTAATTCTTGACTCGTTTCCCTGTCTCCAGAGATTCCTTTCTCAGACACATGCAGAATTAGCCCTCTAAAATCCTCATAGCCAAACCTCCTTCCCACTTAAGTTCTGGAGGCTTCTGCATGGCCTACTTGATAAATTGGTCATTTGCATGGTTTTCATGGCCCTGCAAAATCTCTCACTTTAACAAGTCAAGTTAGACTGATTTCGTCCCAGCCTGCCCTGTTTCCCACCCTGAGAAGATATGCCCAACTCCATCCAGCTCCCAAAGCCCTGTGCAAACACCTTTTACATAGCAGAAACCCTGCTGTGTTTCAGTAGAATCTCCCTCCCTTTTCCAAGTATACAGATCCCTCTTGTTAGATTTGCAGGACCATCTGTAGGCAAATCCAATTGGGGCTTCTGGGATGGTATCTGGGAATTCATATTTTAAAACATGTGATTCTTATGACCAGGCAACTTTAGGAAATAATGCAGCAGAAGTTGCTATTGGCATGTGTGCTACCACTAGAGATTTTGAGGAATGGAGACTTATGGAGATAACACGAGTATCTCCCACACTTAATAAAATTCTACTAAATGAAATAGCAACATCTGACAGCTTAGCTTTCTTACCACATGCCAGAAACTGTTCTGTGCTGTTGACATATATTAACTCATTTCGTCCTTCAATAGCCTGTGAGGTAGTTATTATTATCATTCCATTTTACAGATGAGCAAACTGAGGCATTGTACTCTTAAGTACAAGAATGCAAAGCTAGTAAGTGGGAGAGCTGGCTCTAGAGTTCAAGCCATGTGGCTCTGAGCTCTAAGTCTGGGTGCCCAGGCAACCCCACTCTTAATTGCTATGATCTTGACTTTCAGTAACTTTGAAATTCACTGTCTCCTCACAACATGCCAGCTGGCATCAGCTGCCTGCACTTCCAACATGCCTCAGGCCCCACCTTATAGCTTTGCCCACAGTTATTCTCCAGAAACTGCTTCCACCTGGACCCTCCAGTGTGGAAACCAAGGGCCCTTTTTAAATTCCTCTTTCACGTCCTCTTCCGCAGCATGCAGCCCTGTGAATGCTTCTCCAGAGAGGCTCTCTCACTCATTTTCTGTCTGTGAGTGTACTCTCGGTCTCTCTGACCTCTCTGTTGGGGATAAACATTCTCCTTCCCATCCTTTAGATGCCAGAGTACCTCGGGCCTCTCCGGGCAGCCTTGCTATCTGTTTGCTGGCATCTCCCAAACCAAACCCAGACCTCACTTGAGTCTCAGACCCGTGTATTCCCTGGCCCACCAGCTGCTTGTTTCAGAGAGCCTCTGACACAGCCAGCTCGGCGTGTTCAGAGCTGGGCTCACTGCCCACCTCCCCAGCCTGTGCCTTCCTTGCTGCCCCCTGCCCTGTTATACAGCCAGGACCCACCCCAGGTAGGTGGGCAGCCTCCTGCCCCGCCCTTGCCATCACTGCCTAGACATGGTCAATTTCTCCATGTCTTCCGTTTACCCCTTGAACAGCTGCCACATCTCTCCGTTCCCTCCACCTCCAACCTCGTGACCTCCAGCTCCGTCACTGTCCTGTCTGGGGGCGATGGCTCCTCACCAGTTTCCACTCTTGTCTTCCCACTTCTGATCCAGTCTTTTGTGGCAAACAAAGGGGCTCAGCATAATATCCATGCCACGCCCCACTTGCAGTGTCCTTATTGAAAAAGGGGCCATATTGTCTGGCAGGCTTTCAGGAGACCCTGGCTGTGTCCCCAGCCCAGCAGCACTCCAGCCCTAGGAATCTGCACATGATACTGCTTGGCCAGGTGTGCTTCCCCCTTCACTCTTCCGAAGCCACCCCTCCTCTTTTAGGTCTGGGTTTAGCCCTTCCAGCCTCAGAGACTGACCTTCCCTCTTAGTGCTCCTGTTCCTGCTGATCCCTGCCTGGAGAATTTGTTCCTGGTTGCTGTAATGGTGAAATGGCCCGTCTTTCTCCTCTACAGCACTGCAAGCACAGAGGCCAGGGCCCTTTTCTGCCCCTTATGTCCTCTGAACTTGACAGGGCCTGCTTGCCATGTTGTCAAAGTACCAGCTCATCTAGTATCAGATCACCTAGTACTGGATCAGCCACTGCTAGATCACTTAGTATCAGATCACTTAATATAGGATCACCTAGTATAGTACCATGTAGTAGAGTATCACCTAATACAATATCACCTAGCACCGGATTATCTAATACAGGATAACCCAATATAGTACCACCTAGTACAGTATCACCTAGTATAGTATCACCTAGTACAGGATCACCTAGTACAGTACCACCTAGTACCAGACTATTTAATACAGTATTATTTCATATAGTATCACCTAGTACAGTGCCATCTGGTACAGTATCATCTAGTATAGGATCACCTAGCACTGTATCATCTAGTACCAGATCACCTAATACAAGATCATCTAGTACCAGATTACCTAGTACAGTATCACCTAATTCAGTACCACTTAGTACAATATCACCTAGACTCAGATTACCCAATATAGGATATTACCTAGTACAGTATCATCTAGTACTGGATTATTTAACACAAGATCACCTAGTATGATACCACCTAGTATTAGATCTCATGATACCAGGTCACTCAGTACTAGATCACCAAGTACCAGGCTACCCAATGCCAGATCACCTAGTACAAGACCACTTAATATCAGATCAGCTAGTACCAGATCACTGCAGAATACTCTTGTTTTGAGGTACAGGCCACTGAAGACACGCTTAGATGTCCCCAAGTAGGAAATCACTTCATTATTACATTTAAAAGTAGCCTGTTTCAAATGTAGGACACTATCCATTAGTGAGTCATGAAATCAATTTAGTGGGCTGTTGTTTAGTGCACTTTTTTTTAAAAAAAAGTGAAATACAATAGTAAGGCAGTATTTTTTGTGAAATTTTGTGTGTTTTTTGTTGTTTTTTTTTGGTTTAATGTTTCTGTGAGTTTGGAGGGTAGTGGGTATTGGCTTGATGTAAATGTATTTCTTACCATGGGGGAGTCACATTCCAGAAATATTACCTAGAGAATTCCCAGCCAAGCATGTTTCCATGCATCTAGAGTATTGCCAGATGGTCACTGTGCAATTCCACCAATGGAATTCCACTAATCAACTCCAGCATCCTGTTGCATCATGCCCACATCTAACACACTCAATTCTAACATACAGACTAGGTATAAAAGAGGAAAGAAAAGCAACCATTTAAGGAGGGTGGGCATTTCCACCCAACACTCTTCTCAGTATCTCCGAGTGAGAAGGAAAAAGTGACTCCTGCCTGCGTCCCGCATACATCTTGAGGGAAGGGCATCTCGCCACACCTAGCACAAACCAAGTTCTTCATCTGTGTTTAACAGAAAAGCCAATGCTTCCTGGTAGCACCAAGTGTTGATGAAGAGGCAGAGCATCTGGCACCCTCGCCCGCTGCTGGTAGGAAGGCAAGGGTGTGGCCACAGTGGAAGATGTTTGGACAGGGTCTTGCAGGGTTAAATATACACTCACCATATGACCCAGAATGTAAAAAGAAGAGGCCAGGCCTTATGAGTGACTTTCTCATGGAGAAAACCTGGATGAATCTGTGATTCAGAGTTGACCCTCTAGAGACCCACCACTTTCCAGCCATCTCTGCAATACACGATGCTTGCCCAAGACCTGTTTTCAGCTGAAACACCCTCTCACTGGTGAAATAAGTAACTACTAGTCTAAGATGTTAGAGAACCAATCCTCTGCAATCAAGTGTATTTGCATACATCTCACATGTGTGTGTGTTTTTTTAAGTAAACTTTATTTCAAATTCAAAAAATAACAGGAAAAAGGCTGTTTAACAATTTGTGGAAACATTACTCCAAAAAATTCTGTCCAAGTACTTTTATTTCTTTTAATCCTATAAACAAACTCTATTGCTCTTCCAGTGTTCAGAAAGATACTCAAATTAGCACAGATTGGTTAAATGGCATGATCAAGGTCCCCTTGTTGATGAAGAAAATGAAGAAGAAAAAAATTGCTTGTTATAGTCACATCTCATAAAATTAAATCCCATATTCTTTTCTTGATCTTTAGCATTGATATAGTACCTTCTTTACTTTTGCTACAAAAATATTACAATATTATTGTTGATATAGTCTATAAGACACATTAGTTATTTTTCCCATGTATCACCATATTCTTAACACCTTGTCGTAGAACATTCTTGTATTTACATTATTAACCAAAATCCTCATTTTCCACCCAAATCACTGATACAATCCCTAGATTATCCTCTTGCTATCTTTCAATTAACTAGACTAATGCTTTCAGTCACAATCCATAAATCAGCAGGGTTGTTACACTCATTATAATGTGCTATCATCAACTCCATCCATTACCACATACTTACACTTGACCTTATTAAACATTCTGCATACATTCAGCATAAAGCTCCTCCTTCTCAACCCACATTCTGTCATGTACTAACCCACACTCTATTGTCCAACTCCATAAGTCCATTCACTGTATTTAGTTCATATTAGTGAGAACATAAAATATTTGACCTTTTGTGTCTGGCTTATTTCACTCAACATAATATCCCCAAGTTTCATCCATGTTGTCATGTGCTTCCCCAGTTCATTTTTTCTTATAGATGAGTAGTATTCCACCATATGTATATATTGCATTTTGTTTATCTATTCATCAGCTGACAGGCACTTAGGTTGTTTCCATCTTTTAGCAATTGTGAATAATGATGCTATGAATAACAGTGTGCAAATATCTGTTCACGTCCTTGCTTTCAGTTCTTCTGAACATATTCCTAGTAGCAGGATTGCCAGATCATATGGCAGTTCTATATTTAGCTTCCTGAGGAATTGCCAAACCATCTTCCACAGAAGGCTGTACCATTTTCCAATCCCACCAACAGAGGAGAGTGTTCCTATTTCTCCACATCCTCTCCAGCACTTGTAGTCTTCTGTTTTGTTTTGTTTTTAATAATCATCATACTGTAAGGTGTGAAATGATATCTCATTGTAGTTTTGATCTGCATTTTTCTAATAGCTAGAGATATTGAGCAACTTTACATTGGTTATTTATATTTCTCCTTTGGAAAAATGTCTATTCAAGTCTTTTGTCCATTTTTTTAATCGGGTTGCTTGCCTTTCTTTTGTTATATTGCATGATCTCTTTCTATAATATGGAACTCAAACCCTAGTCAGATAAGTGGTTTCCAAAGATTTTTTCCCCCATTCATTAGGCTGCCTTTCACTTACAGGAGCATACTTTTTCTTATTTTTTTTTTTTTAGGAGGTACCAGGGATTGAATCTGGGACCTCACACATGCAGAGCAGGTACTCAAACAATGAGCTACCCCAGTTCCCAGAAGCACTTTTAATTTGAAACAGCAAACATGTCGGCAGCCACTGCTACACTGCATTTAGCTAGATCCTGCACTTACCAGAAGGTCAGAGGCTGGGGCCATTATGCCCTTTGGTTATACCTTTCTCTCTTACTCTGTGAATGTACACACACATAGATGTGTTGCCTCCATTTAAACATACTTCAATTCTTCCCTAAATAGACTTCACTAACATCCAAAACGTTTCCAGTCATTTTCCTAGAAACAATGAAATTATGCTAGTCTCCTAGAAGGACAGGAAATGTTTCAAAGGTTTTCAAAGCCCGGAGTTTCACAGAAGAATCCTGGCAAATATTTCAGGAATGAATCATTCAATCCTATTTAAACTTGAATACTTCAGAGACGACGCCAGAGCCTATTTCTTCACAGGTGAAGTCATCTAAACGTGTCAACCTGGAAACGTCGAATATCAGAGCTTGATATGAAGAAGGCCAAACTCCTCCTGCCTGGGTCACATTCCCATCCCCTCCACCGCCTCCTTCAAAATCAAGACCCTCCACACGTGGAAGAAATCCAGCAGTTGAATTCCATTTGCTCCAATCCATAGTCCCAACAATCACTTTTTTTCTCCTTTTAAGAAGAAATTCCACATGTAAGTTTTTTTTTTTAGTTTTACATAGGTTCTGGTTTGACACCAAGAGGGCACAGGGCAGCCAGAGGGGTGCCTGCAAATGGGGGAATGGGAGGCAGTGAAGGCAAAGAGGGAACATAGCAGCCCTCACAACTCTGTGGCAGCAGTGGCTCCTCAGCCTGCTGAGCCGGTGGGAGTTCCTCGTACAGAAGCAGGTGACTTGGCAGGGCTGGTGGATGCGGTGGCCAGGGAGGCTCCCACCATGTCCCCACAGTCAGGCCAGGAGGACAATACGTCTGGCTCCCGGGCCCTCAGGTGTGTTTTCTACTTTGTAGTAATTGAAGTAATCTGGGTGCATATGAGCAGTAGTGGTCTCCAAGCAAAGGGGGAAGGGGCTGGTGAGCAACTGGGAATGAGGCACAAGGCATGCCTGTGTGTTTGGCTGAGGGTTCATATGGTAGGACTGTTTTAGATTGCTAAGGCTGCTGGGAACAATACACCAGAAATGGGTTGGCTTTTATAAAGGGAATTTATTAGGTTAAAAGCTTACAGTTCTAAAATAATAATAATATAAAAATAAAAGAACAAAAAAATAGAAAAAAAATTAAAAACAAACAAAAGCTTACAGTGCTGAGGCTGTAAAAGCGTCCAAGTCAAGGCATCATCAGAGGTGCTGTCTCACCGAAGGTCGGCTGCCGGTGATCCCGGACTCCTGCCAGGTGGCAAGACACATGGAGGCATCTGCTTGTCTGGGTCTTTCTCCTCTCCTTTGGGCCCCGTCTCTTTGAGCCTCCCAGGTGCTTCTCTCTGAGCCTCTGTGCTCCGCTGATTCCAGCCTCTGGCCTCCAGGACCTCTCTCTCAACCTCTCAGGGTTTCTCTGTCTCTGCCACCTTTGTCTCTGTGTCTCTACTTTCATTCTCTGTTTATAAAGGATTCCAGCAAGAGGACCAAGACCCACCCTGGGTCATGCTTCAGTGAAGCAATCCAGTCAAGGGCTCCCAACTAAATCCAAATCAACCAAAGGGTCCCATACCCTTTGGATTAGCTTCCAGAATGTGATTTTTTCTGAGATGCACACAAAGCTTCAAACTGTCACAAGGACCTTGATTCAGTTGGGCATGGCCATCCCTTCGAGTCTGTATTACTTCTCTAGGCCTGCTGTAAGAAATTACAATAAACTGGTTGGCTTGAAACAATAGAAATTCATTCTCCCACAGTTTGCGGAAGCAGAAATCATATATCAAGGTGTCAGCAGAGTCCCACTCCCTCCAGAGTATCTAGAGGAGACTGCTTCCTTTCCCGTTTCCAGCTTCTGGTGGTTGTTGGCATTCCTGGGCCTCTTTGGCTGCATCATTCCAATCCCTGCCACTGTGGATGTATTTCCTCTTATGTCCTCGCCTCTTCTGTCTAAAAGAAAAACATATCATGGGATTTAGCCCCCACCTGAATAATCCAATATTATCTCATCTTGAAATCCTTAATTACATCTGCAAAGACCATTGCCTCAGTTTGCCAGGACTGCTATGACAAATAAACACAGTGTGTGGGCTTAAACAAAAGGAATGTATTGGCTCACAGTCTTGAAGGTAGAAACCCAACATTGGAGTATTGGCAGGACTTGCTTTTCCCCAGCATCTGTAAATATTTCTTCAGCCCTCCATCATATGGTGATCTCTCCTTGTGCCTGCATCCCTGGTTTCTGCTGATTTCTGGCTCCTACTGACTCCCCATGTCCAAATTTTCTCTGCTTGTAAGGACTCCATTCATATAGACTGAGGTCCACCCTGATTCCATTTGGTCTCATTTGAATAGGCTCTTGGAAGATCCTATTCACAAATGAGTTCCCACCTTAAATTAATAACATCTTCAAAGGTCCCATTTAAAAATGGGTTCACATCCACAGAAAGGCAGATTGAGATTTGAACCTGATTTTTGTGGGGCTGTGACTCAATCCCCATGAACCCTTTTTCTACATAAGGTCATATTCACAAGTACTGGGGTCAGGACTTGGACATGCCTGCTTTGGAGGCCACCATTCAACATACTACAGGGACATGCCCCAAGCAGCAAGGGGAGGACATAAAAGCCCCACCCTAGAAAATAGAGATCTGAATAATAAGGAAGTGCCTTGGATCCCTTTGTAGAGATTTATAAGAGGCCTGGAAGAAGGGGATATTTGTAGAGTGCTCACTTCTGGAAATGGCCCAATTGATCCTTGTAATAATGTATTTTATAAATGAGGAAACAGAGGCTGAGGGAGATTAGGCAATTTGCCAAAGTCTACACAAGTAAGAAATGATTGAGCCAGGTTTAACCTTGCATTGTGGCTGATGGTGTTGATTCTGAAGAAGCTGAGATGTTGCTTAATAGCAGGGTAGGTCCTCTCTGCCTTGGTAGGGGTTGGAGGGTAGTTTCTGTCTTTAGGGAAAGAAGTCCTTGAACTCTGTCTTGGAACCCTCAGAAGAGTCAGACATGTCAGAAAGAGAGCCCAGAGCCACATGGAAGATTCTCCCCAGTGTCTCAATGCACATTTCATGGCTGCATTAGGCATTCTTCTGAGGGTGCACTAGATTCTCTCTGGCCACCTAGGCAGAGAAGGTGCTTGTGGGGAAAAGAAAGCCATCCAGACACCACTCTGCAGCCAGGGCCCCTCACTGCAGACCCTGCAGGAGGTCTACACAGAGTGCCAAAGCTGACCCACGGCTCTGCAAATCCCTCTAGAGGGTCAACAAAAAGCAGTACATCTTTTGAATACTAAGTATAAATCAGTCCCCTTTCTTATTATATAGCTGTAACAAAAGGATAAAAAAATTAGACAACAGTAACTCTACCTTACAGAAACTGTAATTTAGGAAACTTTCTCAATGGACAAAAATCCTTACTTCTACATTCAAATTAAATTAGAATTCCAGCCATTTATGAAAACTTGATACCCAAATAGCTAAAAACCAACACTATGACTGCTTGAAAAAGAAACCTATCATCTTTCTATAGGTTTTCATTGTAAAGAAATATATTCTCACCCAAGAGAAGTGAAAATATGTATGTCCATACAAAAACGTGTCCACAAACATTTCTAGCAGCCTTATTTGTAATAGTCAAAAAGTGGAAACCCCAATGTCCATAAATTTATGAATGAAATAAGCAAAATGTAGTCTAGCCATACAATGGAATATTATTTGGGTATAAAAGTAACAGTTCTCTATGGACTAGAGTGGACTTAATGGTATTCTGTTGTAAATATAATGTGATTCAAGCAATGGAAGAAATTACAATAGTGAGGTGGAGCCAGTGGCCACTGGATACTTTCGGGGCAGGGAAGGGAAAAGCAGTTGTTATACAGGGGCTTTTTCAGGACTTGGGAATTATCCTTAGTGACATTATAACGACAGATATAGGCCATTTTACATCATCATATAAAATGCAGAACTGCGTGGGAAAGAGTATGGTCTACAATGTGAACTATGGTCCATGCTTAGTGGCAAAGCCCCAGGATGTGTATATCCATTGCAGGTGATGTGCCACACTAATGAATGATGTTTATGTGGGATGTTATGGGAGGTGTGGGAGGTGGGGATCATGGGAATCCCTGTAACTTTTGTGTAACATTTATGTAATCTAAGCATCTTTTAAAATATAATAAATAAATAAATAAATAAATAAAGCCACTACCAAGCTTTGGAAAAAAAAAAAAAAGTAACAGAGTTCTGATACATGTTCCAACATGGATGAACCCTGAGGATGTTATTCTGGATGCTAGATTGAATTATGTATCCCAGCACAGACATGTTCTCAATCTTAATCCAGTCCTGTGTGTGTGGACCATTGTAAATAGGTCCTCTTGAAGATGTTATTTTTGTTAAGGTGTGACCCAACTGGATGAAGGTGTGTCTTAACCCAGATTACTGGAGGCCTTTTACAGAGAATGAGGAAGTCACAGAATAGAGAAAGGAGAGGACACTGCCATGTGATAGGAAGCTGGCAGGCAGCACCAGAATCCTACAGACTTTAGGAAGAAAGCATCATCTTGCTGACACCTTGATTTTGGACTTCTTCTAACCTCAAAACCGTGAGATAATAAATTTCTGTTGTTTAAGCCCAAATCAGCTTGTGGTATTTGTGACAACAGCTCTGGCAAACTAAGGCACTAAGTAAAAGAAGCCAGATTGGGAAGTGGATGTGGCTCAAGCATTTGGGTACCCACCTACCACACGGGAGGTCCCAGGTTCGGTTCCTGGTGCCTCCTGGGGAAGACGATTAAGGAAGCGAGCTGGCACGACAGGCTGGCACAGCAAGCTGATGGAACAAGATGATGGAACAAAGAGACACAAAGAGGAAACACAATGAGAGACACAACAAAGCAGGGAGCAGAGGTGGCTCAAGCAATTGAGCACCTCTCTCCCACATTGGAGGTCCCGGGATCAGGTCCCAGTGCCTCCTAAGAGAAGACAAGCAGACACAGAAAGCAGACAATGAAGGGACACAGAGATCAGACAATGAGCACCAACAACGAGGTGGGGAGAGAAATAAGTAAAATAAATCTTAAAAAAAAAAAAGAAGCCAGATGCAAAATACCTCATATATGATTCCGCTCATAAGAGAGTTCAGAATAGGGAAAGCTATGGACAAAGAAAGGAGATTAGTGTTGTTTAGGATTGGAGATGGGGTCAGGAATTAGGGGGGGGTGATAGAAAAAGGGTACAGGATTTCTTTCTGAAGTGATTAAAATGATCTAAAATTGATTACAGTGATTTTAGTGACTCTGTACTCTGTGAATATACTTAAAAACCATTGAATTGTACACTTTTAGTGATTAGAATTGTATGCTATGTGAATTATATCTCAAAAAAGCTGTTAAAAAAAGAAATACATTCTAATTAAAGAAAATATATAAAAATTAGCGAGAAGGGAGGGGTGGAAGGGAAAAAGGAAGGCAGGAGGTTGAGCAGGAGACCTCATGGCCCAATGGACATTTCTGCCACACGATGACACAGCCTCACCCGTGTAACTTCTGTCATCACAGCAACGATGATTGGATCGTGATCTTCTAATAATTTGCAACCTCCCCATGCCTACTTCTTCAAAGGTGTAGTAGAATGCCTCACAGGATATAATAACTGTTGCTGACCAGTTAATGGTTTATGGAAGCATTACTAAATAACATATACTACAGACATGCTCTTTTTTAAATTTATTTTTTTACTTTTTTAATGATACTTAGATTACATGAATGTTACATAAAAAATATAGGGATTCCCATATGCCCCGCTCCCCATACCTCCCACATTTTCCCACATAAACAACATCCTTCATTAGTGTAGTACATTCATTGCAATTGATAAACACATTTTGGGGCATTGCCATTGAGCATGGATTATAGTTTGCATTGTAGTTTACACTCTCTCCCACTCAATTCTCTAGGTTATGGGAAGATATATAATGGCCTGTATCTGTCATTGCAATCCGGCATGCTCTTTGCAGGAATGCCATGCCCTCAGTAGCTGGGTGATGTACTTTTGGGTGCGTTACTGCTTTTACCAATATATTTGCATTTATTATATTCAGCATGACTCAAATATTTTAGGGCCCCCTTTAAGGGCCACTGGCTGGTCTCCACCAACAGCTTGGTGAGTTGGAGCTCACTGAGCTGTGTAAGAGAAGTTGCAATCCCAGGGCCACTGACGCTAATTTGTAGAGGCCAGCCAGCCTTGGGGCATAGGGCCAAGCTCCGGGAGGAGGCTGCCAGGCCCTGAAACCACACTTCAGTTCTCCTTTCAGACACAGGGAGCTGTTTCTCAGCGGTAATTTTATGAGGTTTCAGGTTAAGCCTCTTTAAAAATAAATAAACAAAAGTAAACAAAGCAGTAACTGTTGGATGCACCATTGTGAATTTTAAAGATTTCAGCAAATCAACCACATTTCTTGACCCCCAGTGTAATTAGTTCATACTATGAGACCCCAAGGAAAATTTAACAAAGAAAAAATTTTAAAAATGAAAGGAAAGAGTACAAGGGAAAAGACATATTCCCTGTTCTGAAAAAGTGGCCCATCCACCAAAGGGAAAGTTAGAGGGAGGATCAGAAATACATCAGGGTGATATGTAAACATTTGTTTACTACATCAAATATAATCTGTTATTTTCACCAAAAATATAAAAAAAGGAAAGTTTCTAAAGTGAGTGGAATGAGGTAACTTAGAGAACATGTAAGAACGAAAGTAAGTTGGAGAAAGTGAAGGTATGAATGAACTTGAATGAACTTCCCAAGGACAGGCCTGAGGTCTGTCACCAGCTGCCCAAACGTGATTTCTGCAAGCCTCAACCTCCCTGACCATGCCTAAGAAAACAAAGACAAATGAAGGCTAAGGCAAAGCTGTTGGTTGAGAGCCTTGGCCCCCTGGGCCGGGGGTCTGCAGCCAGTAGCCTAAGAACGTATTGTAGAGGGAGTATCCAGCCCCAACCTCAGACCCCATATAGGTTATTCAACAAATATGTGTGCAAGGATTAAATGTAGGCATGTCGGGGTTTTGGGCAACATGTTATGTCCTTAGGCCTCCATCTGCACTCTCAGGCAAAGGGGAGCACTGCCTGCATTGCTGGAGGCTTCTACTCTGGTTGCTGCTCTCAAGATGAGATGCCGACATTGAACCCAGCTCTCCCTCCACCCTGTTCAGAAGAAAAGCATGGAGATCAGCATCCACACACACAGGAAGTTTTAAAGGAGGCTCCTTTTCTGTGGAGTATTAATAGAATGCTGATAAGCCAGAAAGTGTGAGATGCATGCGTGTGTCTGGGAGAGGGGCTGCTTGGAGCTGGAATGATGAGCAGCTTAGGATCTGGACACTTCTTGTGATAAACCCCTAGATGCAGAGATCCTGATCTCCCTGAATTCTCTGGTCACTGAGATATTGCAATTGTGTTTTCAAAAATAAACAAAAACAAAATAACCAAAAGTTGGAAACAACCCAGGTATCCATCAACCAATGAATGGATAAACCAACTGTGGTGTATTCACATGATGGAATATTATGCAGCTGTAGGGAGAAATGAAGTCGTAAAGCATATGACAACATGGATGAACCTGAAGGACATTATGTTGAGCAAAGCAAGCCAGACACAAGAGGACAAATACTGTATGATTGTGTTACTATGAACTAAATATATTGTATAACATATTGTATGATTCCATTTATATAAAATGTAAATATACAGTCATATCTTGGTACTCGACTGCTTTGAACCTCGTCGAATTTGGTGCTTGATGCATTTTGATGCGAAAACTTGATCCCATACTCATCATTTGTTTGGTACTCAATGCACAAGCTAGAACTTGTTGGTGTTGGTTGCCTCATGACCCGCTACCTTTTCCAGCCAAAACAAAGGGCCACACAGTCACGCGGTAGCTCTTGCCCTGTGCACATCCCATTGCAGTCTTAGCTTCTGTGGTCACTTTGTGTATTTTTGCATTTTTTTTTCCTCATCATAGGTCCTAAGAAAATGAGCAGTGATAGCGCTGAGCAGAAAAGAAAATTACTTTGCACCACTATGGAGCAGAAAAAAAGAAATGATAGGTAAATATGAGAGCGGTATTCAAATTACTGATCTTGCTAGGGAATACGGTATGCCTAGAACAATGGTCTCCACCATCATTAAGAATAAAGAAGCGATAAAAAAGGCTGATGTTACGAAAGGAGTTAAAGCAGTAACGAAGCAGCGTTCCCAAACACTCGAGGAAGTTGAAAAGCTGTTATTAATTTGGATTAACGAGAAGCAGTTAGCAGGCGACAGGGTATAGGAAGCCATGATATGTGAAAAAGAGAAAGTGTCGCATGCCGATCTTTTGGAAGACAAACTGGAACTAAGTGATGAGAGTGCTGAAGTTTTTAAGGCCAGCCATGGCTGATTTGATGATTTTAAAAAGAGGACCGGGATCCATAGTGTCGTGAGGCATGGCAAGGGCTAATAAAAGGGCTGCTGATGAATTTGTCAGTGAATTTCAAGACTGCGTAGAGGCTGAGGGTTTTATTCTCCACCAAATTTTTAATCGTGATGAGACCACAGTTTTTTGGGGGAAAAAAATGCCAAGAAGAACCTACATCACAAAAGAGGAGAAGACATTACCAGGCCACAAACCAATGAGGGACAGGCTTACTCTATTGTTGTGTGGGAATGCTAGTGGGGATTTAAAACTGAAGCCTCTACTAGTCTATCATATTGAAAATTCATGAGTTTTCGAGAAACATAATGTCATAAAAAGCAAACTCCATGTGATGTGGAGGGCAAACAGCAAAGCTTGGGTCACGAGGCAATTTTTCACCAAGAGGATCAATGAAGTGTTTAGTCCCTTAGTGAAAAAATATTTGCTGGAGAAAGACTTGCCTATGAAAGCTCTCCTACTTTTGGACAATGCACCTGCCCACCCTCCAGGCTTGGAGGATGACTTACTGGAGGAGTTCAGCTTTGTCTCTATAAGATTCCTGCCCCCCAACACTACTCCTCTCATCCAGCCCATGGACCAGTAGATCATTTCAAACTTTAAAAAGTTGTACACCAAGGCGCTTTTCCAGAAGTGCTTTGAGATCACCTCTGACACTCAGTTGACCCTCACAGAATTCTGGAAGGAACATTTCAATATCCTGCACTGCCTTTACCTTACTGATAAAGCCTGGAACGAAGTCTCTGATAGGACAGTGAATCCGGCATGGAAGAATTTGTGGCCAAAAGCTGTGACTCAGAGAGCTTTGGAAGGGTTTGAGGCTGCCCGCAAGCCTGCAGGTGCAGAGGGTGCAGTTGTGCAGGATCGTGTGTCTTTAGGCCAATCCGTGGGTCTGGAGGTCGATGCTGCTGATGCTGAGGAGTTAGTGGAGGAGCATGGTGAAGAGCTCAGCACTGAGGAGCTGCAGGAACTACAGAAGGAGCAGCCACAAGAGGTGGCTGACGAGATTCCTTCAGGTGAGGAGGAGATAAGGGAGGATGTCCCCAGTTCCTTGGTAAAAGAAATGTGTGCAACATGGGCAGAAGTTCAAAACTTTGTGGAGAAGTACCATCCAGACAAAGCTCTGACAAGCAGAAATGTGAATTTATTGAATGACCGAACAATTTCACACCTTCGAGGGATTCTGAAAAGAAGACAGAAGTAGTCCTTATTGGATAAGCTTTTAGTGAAGATGACAAAGAGTGTGTCAGAGCCTGTGGTGCAAGTTGAAAAAAGGCAGAAAAGAAAAAGAGCACCTGAAGTGCAAGTGCCCGATGTTCTATTGGAGGGGAACTCTCCTTCCAAGCACCACTCCATGTAACCTCTCCTTCTCACCACTCTCCTCCCACCATCCCATTAGGCCATCGACTCTTCTCACGACAGGTAAAGTGAAGTTTTTATTTTATTTAATCTAAGTATTTATTAATTTTTAGGTTTATTTCTCATGTAAAGCAATAATGATATACAACTCTATCTTTTTATATATTGCCTTAAAAATGTGCATTGTGTTTGGTTTGGGAACCCATTAAATTTATTTACATTATTCCTTATGAGAAAAATTTGTTTAATACTCATTGTTTTGGGTACTTGTCATGCCTCCGGGAACCAATTAATGATGAGTACCGAGGTACCACTGTAAATCAATTGATAAAGATGCAATTAGATTAGTGGTTACGTAAGGCTGGGGAAGGCATGCTAAGCAATGAGGAGTTTTTCTTTTGGGAGTAATGAAAGGTTCTAAGATTTTTTTTGTGGTGATGAATGCACAACATCATGATTATACTAAAAGCCATTGATTATACACTTTGGATAGATCATATGGTATATGAATATATCTCAATAAAACTGCTGAATAAATAAATACATAGTTGTGCAAGAATAGCCAGAAATAGCAGCTATGTACAGCAGGAGAAATATAGAGAGACTGAGACGTGAAGAATTTTCTTGTTTACTTGTCTGTTTTTTGTTTATTATTATTACTATTGAAATAATGAAAATGCTCTAATAATAATTGAAGTGATGAATGCACAACTATGTGATTTTACCAAATACCATTGATTGTACGCTTTGGATGAATTGTATGCTTTATTAAAATGTACCAATAAAATTGAATTGTTTAAAAAAACAAAACAAAACACCACCTCTCCTTTAGGACATTTACAATTCCTATTTCTAGGCTCCCACTGAAAATTAGACCAAATTCACAATCAAATGAAAGGAATCCTAGGAGTAAACTGGTTGGTAACTTGTCCTCTCCAGGCACAGCTGCCCTATTTCTCATTTTATATTTAGTTACACTGCTAATGGATAACTATTTGGTGTTTCATTAAGTTCACCTCAGCTGCTGCCCCAGCTCCCCTATCTCTCACCTCCAGCCCTGTCCTGGTCCTCCAGGCTAAGTTCTCCTCATCTTCCAGAGCTCTGCTCCGATGTCCCCTCTTCCAGAGACTACCCTAATGGCCTCTACACAACATCTTGAGTTGTGAAATGGGGTGACAAGAGCCCTTTTGTAGGGCTGTTAGGACGTTAAATGAGCAAATGGCTGGAAAACTCCATCATGAAGCTTGGCGTTCTATAGATGCTCTAGAGATGTGTTTCATTTCCTTCTGCTCCATGCTTCATCAGGACCAGCTTCCTTTACAACTCTAGCCCACGGCACTACAATGGTCTGTGTGTCCACCCAGACCCCCAGAGGCTGAGAGGTGTTGAAAGCCGAGGACTTTGTCCCTCTTCCCTGCTGCTCTGGCACCCATCAAAGTGCTAATCTCATGATGGTTATTCAACAGATATGTGTGCAAGGATCAAATGTAGAGAATAGAATCTTAAAACTGAAAGAAACCCTGGGTCAGTGGTTCTCAAGTTCTAGCATGCACCAAAATCACCTGGAGGGCTTGTTAAGAAACAGGTTCCAGGGCTCTACCTCCAGAGTTTCTGACTCGGTCAGTCTGGGTGGGACCAGATGCTGTTGCTGGTCCCATGACAGGGTCTTGAGAGCCCCCGCCCTGCAGAAGGTCTGGTTCCAGCTCCTCCTGTGGCGGATGCTGTAGCTGAGGTTAAAGGATGTCTTCGTTTACAAGAGCTGCTAGGACAAATATGACAAAATGGCTTGGCTTAAACAACAAGCATTTATTGGCTCATAGTTTCAGATGTCCAAAATCAAAGTGTCAGTGAAGTCGTGCTTCCTCCCCAAAGTAGGTAGCTTTCCAGAGCTGGCTTGCTGCAATCCTGGGGCTTCCTTGGCTGCATCTCTGCCTCTGTCACATGGTAATGACCTTGGTCTTCTCCCATATGGTTTTCCTGACCTCTGGCTTCTGGTTTCTTCTCTTTATAAGTCCTCTAGTTATAGGGAATAAGATCCAACCCCATTTGGTCTGGCCACACCTAAGGAGGACCTTCAAAGGTCCATCACAAATGAATTCACACCCTGACTCACCTTAACAGATTCAAAGATACTATTTACAAATGGACACACAGCCACAGGACCTCGGATGAAGATTTAGGACATGTCTTTTGTTGGGGGTGCATGATTCACTCTACCACAAAAGACATTAAGTAATCTGCATAAAATCCTCATCGCCTTCCCTAGAGTGCCCTGAGTCACCATTTCTCAGTCCACCTCTGATTTCAGTGCCAGTTCCAGAAAGCCCAAACTGACCCTATGCTGGACTGCCCTGCCCACACTCTGCACAGCTCTCTGCTTCCTGCCCCGGGGGTTTCTCTGTTGCCCAGGAAGCCTGCTAGACCACCTGCAAGTGCAGCCTGGAAACACAGGGAGGGAATGGCAAAGGCCAGGCTTAGCCTGCAGGGATGGAGCAGTGAGGAAATGCTCTGCTCCCATTCCCCAGGCAGGCAATTCTTAGAGGCATTGGGAGGAATCTCCCAGTGGGACAGAGCCCCTGCTCCCCATGGGGCCATCTGGACAATGCACCATTCCTCCTGCCCAGCTCACTCTGGTAATCACTTCCCAGATAAACTCCTTGCAAACAAACCTTTGTCTCAGGCTCTGCTTTGGGGTGGAGAGACCCAGACTAAGCCTAGACCACAATTAAGCAGGGGAAGAGCTGGTGTTAGCATCGAGACTTCTGCTCCCTGCTTTAGTACTCTCCAGCAATGGCTGACTGTCCTTAATCACTGTTCTCTACAGGGCTAACCACCATCCATACAAACAACTATAACTTGGGGTAATAGGAACACAACCAGAGGTTCTCTATTACCCAGAAACAAAGGGGGGCGCGGGATGGATTTGGTGTTTGACCACAGACATTTGCTGGGCGCCTGCTGTATTGAAGCACTGGACTCTGGATGAAGAATCCAGAAAGGAGAAGGATGTTCTGGGGGACTCCAACCTACTGGGCAGAGAGAATGAAAGCAAACGTGCTCAGAACCAAAGGGCATCAGCAAGGCACAAAGGTTAAGAAAATTGTAATTTGATTCCAAAGAGAGGTGAAATAAAAGATGCTTCCGTCCCAGGGCGGAAAGCAGGGAAACACCAGGAAAACTAATCCCAAAGATGACCAAACCATTGTCAGGGCCAGCTCGGTACTCCACCTCGCAAGCACCTTCTGCTGCTGGCAGCCAGGGCTCCAGGACATGGGAGAAGGTGTCTGCCTCTCACTTGGCTGTTTTCTCAGAAATACGCCTCATTCAGAGGCGCTGGCTCTACCTTGGGATTTAATACATTTCTTTCAGAAGACAAGAAGGCGAATTTCCTATTCTCCATCTGTTTTAAAATTTCTCGTGTTGTGATTTCTCTCATGCCTTTTCCTCAGTCAAAACATAGACAGGTTGGGAAGTGGGTAGAGCTCAGTGGTTGAGCTCCTGCTTCCCGTGTAAGAGGTTGCAGGTTCAATGCCCGGTACCTCCTAAAAACTAAAAAGAATAAATAAATAAAAATAAACATATACAGGTTATTTCAGGGGCATTGTACCACTTTACCTCTGACCCTGCTGCTGGCTTTTATCCCATCTCTCCTATAAAAAATTGACTAGAGCTGGCATTAATGAGACCTTGGCAGTCAGCTAGATCCTAAGGCTGGGTGGGTTTTCTCTAGTCACCTGCCTCCCAGCCTTACCTGCACATTACAACTACTTGCACAGACTTTTTTAACCTCCCCAAACCTGGGCCACACTCCAGTTAAATCCAAATATCCGGGATTAGCATCAAGACTCCAGCATTCTGTCAACAACCCAGGCCATGGCTAGGTACAGCCAAGGTGAAGAAGGAGCACTGTGTTCCACTCCTGGCTGCTATCTTATAAACATGTGCTCTTGACCCCAAAAGGAGCAGGACAGGAGAACATACCTTGCTCAGCAGAATGCCATCCCCTCCACAAATGGGGAGACTAATGCCCCATCCGTGTACCCCCACACAGCATTTTCAACAAGGCTGTAAAGTAGTTTTTCTCAAACCTGAACAAAATACTGATCCCCTTAAAAAAGAAAATAACATCATCATGGATCCCCTGTGTTAACTTAATCATTCTGATCATAATGTGACTTAAATATGTAAAGCCATAAAATTAGATACAAATTCCATATTCTTTACAGCCTTCACATAACTATAAAACCAACACAATTTTCAAATTGTGTACCATAAAACTGCAAGACCAATAAAATACAAATAAGCCACATTAGTTTAATGTGACAGGTGATGCCATTTCACAGAAACTAATTTGCCAGTATTGGGTTAGAGCAGGAAGCTTTCGCCTCAGGGCTAGTTTTATAGACAATGTTGCTGGGTTTTAATTTCAATAAAATAAATACAGAGAATGCCTGCCCCATAACTATGCTACTACAAAGGCTATTAATAACTTCAAGGCTTTGTTTCCTGGCTAAGGATAATCAGCCCTTCCAGCCCTTTATCTCCTCTCTGCAAACACTGTTGTTTTAGGTCTTCAGTCAAAAGTTTAGGCGGCCCCCTGATTCATCTCCACTCCTCATTTAGTCCATCAGCAAGTCTGGTCAGCTCTCTTTCCAAAACACATCCCTAGACTCTCTAGGTCTATCTGTCTGCCATCTCCTGGCTGGACCACTGCCACTGTCTCACTATCCACTTGCCTTCCACTCTTGGCTGTCTACCAATAGTACCCTAAGCAATTTTTCATAAACATCAAACAATGTCATTCCAAACTGCTTCAACCTCCACTGGATTCTTTTTGCATTTTTAATAGCATCCACTTTTTCCTTTGCCCTACAAAATCTTCCCTGATCTGACCCCCTACTCACCTTTCCAACATCACTGCATGCTGGTCTCCCCTCCCCGCCACTCAAACACTCCAGGCTCCTCGTGTCTCAGGTCTGTGAAAGCTTGTTTCCCTGCTCTGCCTCGTGACCTTCCCTCAGCTTCCCCATGTCATCCTTCACACCATCTCCTCAGAGAGGCTGTCCAGCAACATCTGACAGCCATTCGGTCACTCTGCCCAGTATCTTTTCTTTGCCCTTGGTCATCTCCATCTCTTTGTTTGGAGTATTAGTTAAAGTTTTTCTGCAAGCTGCTGTAACAAATAAGCCTCCAAATCTCATGGTTTAACAGGGTATAATGAAAGACAATTTTGCATTAATGTAAAATAAAAAATGCTTGTTCTTGATTGGCAGATGGGTCTCCTCCAAGCACTGGTTGGGGAATCAGGCTCCTTAGAGTCTTGGGGTTCCCCCATCTTCACTCCGTGACCCTCAGTAGAAAGGAAGCGGGCACCCTATCAACCTCCATGCAGTAGGTATGCCATATCACTCAGTGCGACGTAGGGAGTCAGTTCCCCCACCATTTTTCTTGACTCAAATTTCTATGAACCATTTGTTCATTTGGCTTTTGGGCCTTTGTTTGGTGGGAACAATGCCACAAATAAACATGAAAACACAGGTATGGAGTCATAGTCCATGTGTATGCCATGGACATCCAGGAAATTTTAATAAAAACAAGGACCCCAAATTATTGTGTGTCTAGATAGATAAAGAGATAGATATGTAGGTAAATAGATGATGATAGATAGGTAGCTAGATAGATAGGATACATGGATATAGAAGATAGATGATTAGATAGATAGATGATAGATAGATAGATAGATAGACAGATAGATAAAGATGATATATAGATGTAGATACATAGATACAGAGAAAGGTAAAGCAAATGAAGCCCACTCAGATGAGAACAAGCAAAGACTTTTATTCAGAGCTTGCTATAACAAGGGAATCATCCACCAACACTTGCATTTTGATGAGACTCAAATGCAGGCAGAGGAGTTGGAAAGCTTCATGGTGGAGAAAAGGGAAGCCTCCAAACACACCCTGACTGGAGGTTGTTGGCATAGAGAAACCAGAAGTGGGCTAATGAGAAGTGGAGCATCATATGTGACTGATTTGGAGAACCTATTAAGCCTTGTCTAGTGGGTTCTGCATTTGAAGTGGGGGCAAAGAATAGGGAAACTGGTAGTCACTGACCAAGTCCTGACCGTTCTGGGTTGGTTGTTGCAGAGGCTGTGGTTTGGCTTCCCGAGCTGATGGATGTAGAGGTTGTCAGTCAGAGTGGCCACTGCCCATTTGTATATTCAGTCCTTATATGAATGTAGATTTTCCAAGGCTCACCCTGCCATATAAGGAATAGATTGTATGCAAGCAAAGGCTGAAGCAGTGAGCCTGTTAGGAGGTCCTGTTGTTAAGCCAACCCATTGTGTGGTGATTGTGACAGCAGCTCTGACAAACTAAGACAGCCATCAGTGTTCCCCAAATCCCCTGGTACCAGGCAGAGGCTGGACATCAGCTCCATCCCCTCCCCTGCCCTCTGCTGCTTCTCCCCTGAGCTCTCACCAAATAAAGCACTTTGACAGGGATCTCCACCTCAGGCTCTGCTTCTCAGGCATGCAATTAAGACCGTTTACTTCTCCTAAGATAAACAACCCCTGCCAAAGCCCTGCACAATCAGGTCCTCATCAGTCTCCCCAACCTTATCACTCCTCCTCTGCCTCCATCTCTTCACTTCAGCAGTACTGGTTTTCTTTATTGCCTGGGCTTGGCAGATACAAACCAGCCACAGAGCTTAAGTTCAGGCTTTTCCCTCTGCCTACAGCACACTGTCTTGCTTCACTGGTTAGCTCCTCCTCTGTCAGATGCCAATTCAATACCTGCTTGTGCATTCTCAGCTCTCATGCTACTCTCTCCTTCACAACCACTCAAACCAGCTGCAATGTGGTCTCTATGTGGTGAGTCTTAGATTACTACCTCTCTCCCCATTCGACGACAGGCTCTGTGAAAGCAGGAGCACGTTATTGACCCAGGACCTAAAGCTCTGTGCTGAGCACATAATAGGTACTCAAGAAATATTTGAGGAAAGAATGAATGAATGTCATTATTGAATTTTGTTATTGAATTAGTTAACAAAAGAGACAGACATTACACCAATGTCTAATCAATGCCTTGTGATACTGACCCATCAAGGTGATAGAAGTCCATTAGCAGTCTTTAGACACATAGCCTACAGGTCAGCAGCCTGCAACAGAAGAATCTACAAGATGGTCACCAACTCTGGAAACACAGATGCATGTAAAACAAATGTTTTATAGCCACATTACATTAAAAGACAGCATAATATTATCATTATTTCTAGACTTTATGACCATCCCCTAGATGTCTAAGTAATTCTAGACCCATTTCAGACAACTCAAAGCAGCTAAGATCTTATTTTGTTGGTCAAAGGACAGCATTACATAACAATCTGACCAAGCATCAAAATCAACCTAGACACACTAAAGGGATACAAAATGACTTATAACGAACACAAGTTAAGTGTCCATGCTATTTGCAGATTCCAAGCTTTGAGTCGAGGCTCCAGGCAGAGCCAATAGACCCATGTATTAGATTCCTATAGCTGCTATAACAAATTACTGCAAACTTTAGCAACTTAAAACCATATGATATGGTGTGTGAAAAAGAAATTGTCTTTTAAAAACCCAAAAACATGAATTTTATATCTTATAGTTCTGGCGATCAGAAGTCCGAAATCTGTTTTACTGGACTAAATCTTTATGGAGACCCTAGAGGAGAACCTGTTTCCTTGCCTTTTCAGCTTCCAGAGGCCTCCCTCATTCCTTGGCTTACCGCCCTTTCTGCCAGCTTCCAGGTGAATCAGACCACCTTCTACTTATGTCTTTACAATCTTCCTTTCAGCCTCTGACCCTCCTGCCTCCCTCTTCTAAGGACCCACGTGATTACATTGGGACCTCCCAGATAATTCAGAATAGCCTCTCCATCTCAAGATCCTTAATTTAATCTCATCTACGAAGTTCCTCTTGCCATATATGGTAATATATTCCCAGGTTCCAGGGATGACAATGTGGACCTCTTTGGGGCCCATTATTCAGCCTAACCACTAGACAAATACCAGATAAAATCCATGTGATTTGGATCAATTTACACATTCGTTGGTGCTCACTATTTCCCTTAAAGCTCTTTAGGTGTTCCTGCTGAAGTTAAAAGTCAGACACATGAGCACTTTAATCTCTTGGCAATTTAATGTTCCACATAGGGAGAAAAGATTTAGGAGCAAATTGGAAAAAGGCTCGGAGTAGGTCCAAGGAGCACCCATCTGCTAGATTATAGCTGAGCCAGCTGGCAAGGAACTATGGAAACCCATTCCCTCTGCAGCTGCTTGGAACGCACCTGCCCAGTGGATTAAAGAATGACTAGATTTTCATGGATTTGGAAAGCAACCAAACCTTCCTTAAAATAGATATTTCCAGGCAAGTAAAATGGAAAAAAAATAGTGTACCTCTATTAATATTTTATAATGACCTTATAAGTCACTGTTTCAGTGCATTCATACAGAACAACAAGAAGAGACACAACAGAAAGATAAAAGCAAGAAATAATTCTGGGTCCTTCAATTTGACTCTCTTCCTCCACCTTCACCAATTGCTTCCATCCTAGTGAGCTCAAAAGTCTCTAGGTTTCAGACTTTCTGGACCTCAAAGGAAGCACCTGAGTCATCATTTAAATGACTTTTCTAAGCACTAGTTATTGTCTTTGAGACATTTGTTTTCATTGTTCATAAGAATGACACATGGAATCAAATGATCTCCGTGGTTCCAAAACAGAAATGTGCCCAGCTCAAAATACCAGATTCTTCTGACTTACACCATTTCCTTTTCCATATCCAATCTATTAGCAAAACCTGCCAATGCTACCTCCAAAACATATCTCAAATCTATCCAATGCCCAAATGTCAGCCAATGCCTCATTGCTCTTACCTGGTTCACTGTGATAGCATCCTGACCAGTTTCCCCACACTCAGCCATGCTCCCCCTGTAGCTGCTTCTCCCCTGACTCGAGAACACACTGCATAATCCAGTGTCCCCCCACCAATCTCTTCCTCCTGTCCACCCTTCCCTCCCTTTCCTCTTGTTTTCCATGCTGTAATCACTGGCTTGTTTCTATTTCCCAGGATACGTGAAGGTTTTTCACAGTCCAAGACCCTTGCACATGCTTAACACCCCTCCCCTTGCTCTTAGCAATCACCGATGGCTGCTCCCAATACTTCAACTTGAAAAACCCGTCCTCAGGGAGACCTAAACCACCTTGTATGAAGCACACGTTCTCCAGCCCTACTATCCTACTTCACTGTACACTGTTTTCTTCATGTTGCCCATCACGATCTGTAATTATCTTCTCTGTTCATTTGCTTTATCACTTGTTTAATTCTACTTCCCCTAATTAGACTATGAAGGAAGTCTAATTTCTTCCTTGAGTTTCCTTCCATGTAAAGGGAGCTCCACTAGTGGGCGACACTCTTGGCCAAGTTCCATCCCTCCTTACTCCCCTCTCCAGAGGAGAACAAGGGACTTCTTATTGGGAGAAGACCTAGGAATGCTTCATGCCAAGGATCCACCCCGTCAGCAGAGGGCCTATGATTTGCTCTGCTCCCCCACTCCTAAGTGTTCCAGGGATTATCCTGGGATTATCTGATGTTGCCTGGTCACTGGATGGTTGGGTCCACCAACTTGGGTGCTCCATATTAGGCATCTCTTGCTCCAGGAATTACTTAGGCTTGTCACTGAAAATGCCGATATCCTGACTACCATAGGCCTTCTCCTTTTGCCTATTATTTCTCATTTAGCTGAGAATTTGATCAGCTAAAAGTTCTTCATTACTCACTCCTCAAACTAGTCAAACATCCCACCACAGGCTCCATGAGAAGAGGCAGCACGTGCCCATCACAGGTGCTGACACTTTGTGGCAATCAAGACATCGGCCTGGAATGAATAAATTGATCATTTGAATACATGAATGAATGGATAAATGAATGAGTTAAAATGCTCCTCATCCAGGAACCCAGTCAAGAAGGCAGCATGAAGATGTGAGAGAACTTGGGAGCTCATGGAGACGTGTGGGTACACTCTGGGTGCAGGTTGCATTAATTTTTCATCGATTTTGCTGCCCAAGAAGGACTCTTGCTCAGATGGAAGGAGGCGGCAGGCAAACTGCATCCCAGCCAACTCAGCCAGGGTAGGGGCGACGCGCTGTGGTCACATTTGTGTTGATGCCAGTCCAGGTCTGTGCAGCCAGTGGGGGCTGATGAATCCCCCCTCCATCCACCACTCACTCCTTTGTGAACTGCATCCCATGATGATATTTTACTCCACTCAAGATGCCCACACTACTCTTCTCAACCCAATTTAAAGTGAAGTGTGGTCCACTAGGAACTGCATTTCACTTCAGGAATGCATTTGCAAAGGAAAGAAGGCACTTTCCACTGAAAACCAATCACAGCATACTCTGAAGATGACATTTTAGATTTTTTTTTTTTTAATTGCCTCTGTATGTTTCCTTGAGATCCACTTGAAGCCAAATTGAAAATTTTGCCCATCTGCTCCTTCTCTTCCCTTCACTATTTAGATCTGAGGAACTTCCACAGAAAACGAAACGAATGCTGATTTGTTCTTAAATATCACATCTTCGAAGGAAAATCATATTTCAAATGGAGGGCAACATAGCATCAGGGACTGAGAACTTGGAATTGCTCTCCAGTGAATTCTTTTTTTTTCCCTTCAAATTATTATTTTGCTCTGGAAACTGTGCCTCAGATGCATGCATCTGTATGTATCCTTCTGTGTGACCAGACTGCAGCTGTGAGCACCTGTCACCGCCAGACAGAAGAGGAAGTAAGTGTCCCCAGAGCCATGAATGTTAATGCAAACTGTCTGATTTTTTTTGTTGCTAAAGGAAATACCATGCAATAGGTTGGATGAAACAATGGGAATTTATTGGCTCACAGTTTTGAGGCCAGAAGTCCAAATCAAATCCTTGGTCCTTGGCTCCTCTGTCACATGGCAATGCACATGGCAGCCTCTCCCTTCTCTTCTGGGTTCCATTGACTTCCAGCTTCTTGCTTCCCATAGCTTTCTCTTTATATCTGTCTGGATTTCATTCTCTTATAAAGGACTCCAGTAATGGGATTAAGACTCATCTTTAAGATGCCTTTTTCCTGTTATTTTATTTTATTAAGTTGAATTAAAGTTAAAAAAAAAAAAAAAAAAGACCCATTCTGATTGAGGTGGACCATGCCTTAAAGCCTTATCAAAAGGTCCTACTTACAATGGGTTCACACCCACAGGAATGGATTAAGTTTAAGAATATGTATTTCTGGAATACACACAGCTCCAAACCACCACACGAATGGACAGGGATCAGGAGAATAACCTTGTATTGTGGATGCTAACAGGACCTGCCCTTTCTCTAAATGTTCATATGAACATACAGAGTGGAACCTCACACCCCCAAAACCTAGTCCCTTGAATGAACTCATTCCAGGAAGTTAGAGAAAAAAGAGAGCATCTCAACAGAAAAGCACTTGTGTGGAGCAGGAACTAGCATATCCTGGATGCTCAAAGGAAAAGGAAAAAAAAAAAAGAAGGATTTAAACCTTTAAATGGCTGTTTAAATATTTGTGGATATAAAATAACACTATGGGACTTTAAGATACTTACAAAGACGTCAGGGTTTTTCTCACCTTTTACCCACAGTCTATTGTTGTTTGCATTATAAACATTTTGAAAGCATGGTTCTTTATTTTTCCCACCAGAATGCATGCTGCAGTCACTCCCCTTAGTTTGTAGAACCAGAAAGTAAATTATGAAAATCATAATGTATATCCAGATGTCCATGACCCAACGTCAAAGAGCCAGGATGTCACCCAATGCCCTTGTAGTGGCCACGAGGCTTGTCCCTACCTCTCGGTCCTTCAATGCCCATTTACCGCATTCTAGATTCGCTGAGAAACTTTATTGTTTCTCACCTTTCTACATAGCACACATCACTGTCTGATATACTGTACAATGCTGACGTTCTCTCTACTACACCCAGAAAAGATGATCCTTCAAACAGGCACTTCATTCAATAATTTTGATCACTACTATATCCCAGGGGCTTGGAACCATCCCTGCACATAACAGGAGCCCCACAAATACTTGTTGAATGAATGATCAAACACACCACGATGCCTAATATATCATGAACGTCTAGAAAGCAGGTACTGTCTCATTTATGTTCAATTTCTGAACCTGTAGCTGTGCAATCAATAAATGCTTGGGGAAGCAGATGTGGCTCAAGCCATTGGGCTCCCATGTACCATATAAGAGGTACAGAGTCCAATTCCCGGGGCCTTCTGATGAAGGCAAGCTGACCCACACAGCGAGCTGGTGCAGCAAGATGACACAACAGAAAGAGACACAGGGGCAAGCAGACCAGGGAGCTGAGGTGGCGCAAGAGATTGAGTGCCTCTCTCCCACTCCAGAAGGTCCCAGGATCGGTTCCCAGTGCTGCCTAAAAGAAGACAAGCAGACACAGAAGAATGTGCAGTGAATGGACACAGAAAGCAGACTGTGAGCGCAAAAACAATGGTGGGGAGGGGGATAAATAAATAAATCTTTTAAAATAAATGCTTGGGTCTGATGGAGTGTATTTCTTACATAACTGAATATTTTGCTAACTTGGGTGTGTTCCTCTTATCTCTACTCAGGAAAGGGCTGAACTCTGCCTTCAGCATCCAGCATCGGTACCTGGCCTCCCAGGCAAGGAACTTGGTGAATACCTGATAAACTCTTGTTGACACATATCAAATGTTAGTGAATCTTTAGTGCTTTACAAGGTACATTCACCTTATTCAGGAACTCAGGATCCTCATCTTCTATTGTTCCATACTTGATGGAAGCAAAGAGGGCTTAACAGCAGAGATTTGGATAAAAAAGAAATTTGCCCTACTTTTCTGGAAAACACTGTTAAGTGTTATATCAGTCATGATGGACTTGGTTAACTGTGATAATAATCAACCCAAAATCTCAGTTGCAAAGCATAGCAAAGGTTTGTTTTACACTCACCCCAAGCTTTCCAGGGTTTCAGTTCTCCATATGTGGAAGTGACATTCTGAGCCACCCACAGTATCTCCATATCAATCTATGCTTCCCTGATCAGGGACACGGAGAAGGAAAAGAAAGGCAAGCATTGGCAATCAGATACTTCCACACCTCAAAGAGACATTCCACTAATACATTTCTTTGTCTAAAGTAAGACACATGGCTATGGTAAATTCAAGGGGCAGAAAATACCATTCTCTCATGGGAACCCCATATGGGTGGACAGTAATAACATCTTCTTTAATTTTAGAGAGACCTCCCCCCCTTGAGGTGCAGCTCTCTCTAAACTCCTTTGGAGGAACTCCATTCTTCTGAATCCCAGAACAATAACCAAGAGGTACTTGCAACCATAACAGCTCTGGTCTTCCCATCCTACCAGTCCCAGGCCTGGACAGCCATGCATCATTGAATGCCATGTTACTGGAGCAAATGATTTAGGGAATAAGGGTAGTCAGAAAAGAAGGGAGCTAAGGACCAAATCTTGGAGAACTCCAATGTGTAGAGACAGAGGGAGATGGGTCCAGGAAAGGAGACTGAGAATAAGCTGCTAGTAAGATGGGGGAAATGAAGATAGTGCTGTCCAGGAAGGCAGGTGAAGAAATGTTTCAGGGAGAAAGGAGGAATCCAGCATTCCAAACGCTTGCCTGCAATGTGACCTTGCCACACACTCATCAAGAGACACTGGTTGAGTCCTGTGACTACGTTGACCAGTAAAAATGGTGGACTGAGACTATGCCTTTCTGGACAAAGCCTTTAACTGGCCTAGCATCTTCTGCTTCTTGCCTCTTGGAACAGTCACCCTTGGGAGACTCCCTCTTGGAACCCAAATGCCAAGCTATGAGAAGCCCAAGCCATATGAAGAGGCCACATGTGGGTTCTCTGGTCAATGGCCCCCATTGAGCTCCCAGCTAAAAACTTGCATCAACCGCTAACCAGGTTAGTGAGTCATCTTGGATGTACAGTCCAGCTGAGCCTTTGGATAGCTGCAGCTCCAGCTGCCATGTGATGGCAGTCACGTGAAAGACTCTAATCTAGATCCACCAGCTGAGCCCTTAACCAATGGAATTGTGAGACACAGAAATCCACCACTGTTTAAGCTTGATGATGGCTTATTATACAGCAATATATCACTGGAGAAAGGATTTAAGATGGACCATTGGTTTTAGGTATGTCAGGATCATTGATGATCAGGGAGGGGACAAAAACCCAGATTGGAATGAATTCAAGGGTGAGTAGGAGGAGAAGTGAAGACAGAGTCATCCAAGGAGTTGACTTTGAATGGGAACAGAGAAATGAGGCAGCAGCTGGAAGGCATGCAAGGAAGACTATTAAAAAAATATGTACTAGAATTATTACAGCCTGTTTATAGGCTGTTTGGGATGATTCTGTGCACAGGGGAAAATTGATAGTGCAAGAGAGAGAAGGGGGAATTGCTATAGTTAAGTTCTGGAATGAACAACAACAATAAAGGGAAATGGTAGAGGCTCTGGTTTTCTATGGGAGCATGGATGGCTCACCTCTAGCGATGATGCCTCCCACAGCCTAGAGAAGTTGATACTTCACCCCTGGAGACAGTGTAGTGTCCACGGCAACAGATTAGAGGTTGACAGATGTGGCGGGAGGAGCTCATCATGTTCTCATTGGGATGCTTGTATTTTCTCCATGGAAAAAGTTAGTCATGTCTTCTGAACAGAGTGAGGAGGGGAAAGGAGCGGTGAAAGGTTTGAGAAGAGAAAAAGGATGATAGAGAAACCACAGAAAGGGAGACAAGGAAGCAGGGTGGGATTGCAGGCAGTCTTGCATGTCTACTGGGATTGTATTCTTGTGTGTGCTCTGGGGCCATGGGGCTGGGGGCACAGGGCAGGGAGGCAGTACAGAGCAGAGGTAATTCCAGAAAACACAGACCTTAGTTACAGTACAGTGTGGTAAGCACAAAGTGTTACGGGAACACAGGTGAGGCAAGGGCTTTCTGCCTTAAAAGATTCAGGAGGAGGTGGCATTTAAAGGGAAGCTTAAAGGAAGAGGAAGTGCTTGCTAAAAGGATGTAGAAGGGGAAGTGGTCACATATGAAGAAGAGCATTGGATAAACATGCAAATAAGGAGAAATTAAAGTGCTGTAATGCTGGGAGTGGCAAAATCAGTAAGTGCCAGGGCTGAGTACACAGAGGCAGAAATTTCTCCAGTTTTATAGGAAAGGTAGGACTCACACAGGTGCAGAGTACACATCTTGGTGCTAAATATATTGCTCTAATCTATTCTTTGGGATATATGACAAGTTTTAGTGAACCTGAGTATTTATTCACTCATCCAATAAGTAATCATTAAGTGTGGTAATAATTAGTTTTAGTTTTATAGACAAAGAAATATAATGGCTTAAAAAATAGGAGTTAATTTCTCCTTCATGTAAAAACTTCCACACTAGTAAAGGAAGTGTGGATGTTAGCAGTTCAGTTAATTAGCATGGCAACTTCAAAATGCCATCAGGAACACAGGCTTTTTGCTAGATTCCATTCCACCATTCTTAGCATTTTGCTCTCTTCCTTGGGCTTCAAAATGGCTGCCAGAGCTCCAGCCATCACATCTGGATTCCAATGCACTTCCCTCCTTTTAAGAAGATATACCAAACTCAGCTTTTACCTTTCTTCAAATGTGCCAGGGCTTGACCACATTTTCAAAGGAAGACCACCGCCACTGTCACTATTATATCATTTCCTAAAAGGCTGCCTGTCTTAGCCTTCTCTGGGGTGATGGCAGGCTTCATCATAGCTCTGTTGTTCTCACCACAGAGGTTGTGGCAGAAGCTCTGGTACCCAACTAGGATTTGACTCCAGATCAGATGCAGCCTTGCACATGGGGCATGGGGCCTGACTTTCCTCAAGGCTACCCAATCAGTGCTGGATGATACAACCAGGAGGGGCTGTATTTAATATCACAGAAGCCCAGCTTTGACCAATGAGAAGCCTGAGCCTGGAAGCTGGCAGATAAACTGCTCTCCCTCACTTCCCCAGATGGACTGTTTCTGTTTGAGAGGGGTCCCATAAGGCCAAGGAAGCCGCTGTGTTTCTTTGGAAATCTGTGGACAGCTCAGTAGCTCCCTGCATTTGCTTTCTGATTCTCCTGTCTCAGGTTCCCTTCTCCCACCCTCTTGCTGACCTGAGATCACACTTCTCAGTAAAGCCTTGGTATTTAAACTTTGTTTTGTTTCTCTTTCCTAAGAAACCTGGGCTGACCCAGCAGACTTCCCCTAAGTCCTTGCAATGCTTTGGCTTGTATCACAAGGAGCAGAATGTAGTCCCATGGTCACACTTAATTGCAAAAAAAGTTGGAAACGTAGCCTTTCATTGATTGCAATAATGCACCCAGGAAAAACTGGAGCTCTTGTGAAGGTGTTAAGAATGGAGGATGGGGAAGGCAATGAGCAGGCTCTGCCAGAGAAGTCTGCAAAAAGCAAGGCACACATTCAATTAGTTAGAATGCCTATTCTAGAATTTTAAGAAAAACATAGTTTAATATATGTTGATCTTTAAAACAAATAAACTCACACCGATAAGCATATAACCAGACTTTCAATTCAGACTACCTTTTACAAAACAATAGTGAAACAATCTTCTTCCTGGTCTGGTCAGTTAAATGCCAGAGTAGCCCTGGTGATTTCTGAGGAATCCGGGCAAGAGAGAGAGAGCGTGTATGAGCTGGAAACAGATGCCGCTTCACACCCATACAGGGAGGGACACATTTCCAAGGAAGGCAGGAGGCACAAATTCCTTGTATTTGCAGGCAGATAAAGCCACACTCATATCGATTTCCTTCATAGGAAATGCACGCTGTCTGCTGAGAGACAGTCAAATCCCCTGCAGTTCTGCACACCAAATGCACAGAGTCTATTATCAGTCTTGTCTTACAGTGACCTATGAAACAGCCAGTGCTCTTAGGGAGAAAAAAAAAATGTCTTTGTAAGAAGCCAGTTGAAACACACTTAGAAGGAGAAAGAAAGTGATTCAAACAATTGACTGGCATTTCCATTCCTTCTCTGTTGACGTCATTACATGCCATTTGCATACAAACTGTCAAGACAGTGACTTTCAGCCTTCTGGAGTAAAACGTGGCTGTACTGCATTTGTGATTTAACAGTTTCTGAATTTGAAGCTAAAATCTCATGACAGTTTTCACTAAAAGTCCTTGATTTGGGAACTGGGGGATTGTCTAACAGAGTAGAATAAATACATTAATCTATTTATTAATGATTGAATAAAATAACCATAATTGTTCTAGGACCTAAACTGTGGGGGAACCTGGGTACAAAGGTCCAAGTTTTCTCAAGTCTGTTCAACAGGAAATGATAGTTCTGTGACGCTGGAGAACTGTGGTAACCAGTGTCAACTGGACCAAGGGAAGGGAGGTGAGAAGGAAGGGGACAGCCCCAGCTCACTACACCCTGTGAGCCAACACTAGGCTTGCTTCTTTAAGTCACCATGTCAGTGAACACAACAAGCCACCTTGTGAGGGAGGGATTCCCATTCCCAATGTACAGATGGGAAAACTGAGGCTGGGGAACGTAAAGGGCTCACCTGGGTATTTAAAGTTCAGTAAGTTCGATCTCCAGCAGCAAATACTGCAGGTAACTTCAGTCACCAGCTACAGTGCAATTCAATTCTATGCTGGCTCTAATTAGCTAGAGATATACCAGACTCCAAAAGACAAGGGAATCCTCCGTACGGCTACGAGTTCAGGAGTTCCCAGGACCCCTGCACTCTAACCAACTGTACACAAATGTGGGAGTTTCCCACACCCTTTGGGTAATTCACCAGGACGACTTACAGAACTCACTGAAAGTGTTGGACATAACTGTACGATTATGGCTTTATTATAGTGAAAGGACACAAAGCAGAGGACGCCAAAAGAAGAGACTGGTAGGGCAAGAACTGGGAGGGTCTCAAAGGCAAGCTTGCATGTCCTCTCCACATGGAGACTGAATGCATCACCTTTATGTTATCAATCACTGCAGTTCACCCAAGTTTCAAGTGTCCAGGGTTTCTACGGGGTTTCATTAAGAAGGCATGTTTAGTGGAATCCATGCCCACGTGGCTGAACTCAATCTCTACCCCAGCCCCCCCGGAGGTCAGGGAGGTCAGCTGGACAAGGCAAAATGAGGCTCCAAGCCCCAACCTCCTAATCCCAGGGTTGATCCTTCTGGTGTGGTTGCTCCCACCCTACCATAGGGCAGGTGTGGCCAGGGGCCCATCCTGAGTCATCTCATTAGCAAAAATTATCAGGTGCATCCTGAGGGAAATTCCAAGGATGTAGAGGCTACCTCCCCAGGAGCTGGAACAAAAGCCAAACCTCTTTTTGGAGGCCAAATTCCTTCCCATGTCTTGGGTCACACAGTTAATACAAATCTGTCCTTTTGCCATTTTGTATGTTTCCAAAACCCTGCTTTTTCCATCATGGTCCACAAGTCAGCTTGTCTCAAGATAAATCCATTTGTATAACATCTGCTCCCGGAGGGTAACACTGCCCCCCTTATTCCTGTAGGGTCCCACCAGGGTAGCTAAGAGGCTTTAAGCAGAACCAAAAAGCAAGAAGACTGAAGCATAGAAATGTGGCCCCTTAGACCAGGGATGTGGGCAGAGAAGAGCTGCCAAGGGCCCTCAGGGAGAGGCATGGCTGGGGGGTAAAGACAACCTGATGGGCAGTTTGTAAGAGGGTATCAGCTTGCACGCAGAGCCCATGCCTCTTCTGCAGCCATGGTTGCAAGGAAGACTTGACCGTGCCAGCCTGAAAACAGGAGGGGAATCTAGACTCCCCTCCCACTCAAGTCCTGCTCGCTTTTAGCATGTCCTTCTGTGACTATGTGAAGACTCCTTTTCAATCTTGGGCCATTTCTTGCAGTTTTCTGGAGGCAAAATACGCCTAAATTGGAAGAATAAATATCATGAAGATGTCAATCTTGCCCAAACGGATTTATAGATTCAATGCAATACCAATCAAAATCCTAACAGCTTACTTTGCAGAATTAGAGAAGGCAATTACCAAATTCATCTGGAAGAGTAAGTGCACCCGAATAGCCAAAAGCATTCTAAAAAAGAAGAGCAATGTGGGAGGAATTTCACTGCCTGACCTTGAAACATATTACAAAGCTACAGTGGTCAAAACAGCATGGTACTGGCATAAAGATAGACACATCGATCAGTGGAATAGAATTGAGAA
>JAQZBX010015580.1:0-28178 GCA_029593785.1 Cabassous unicinctus | reverse complement strand
TTCTTCACCTCTTGTGTGAAGGCTTGTTTTGGGGAAGAGATAAGACAAGTGAAAGCTCTCTGTAATCACTGAAAGTGTGGCATAAATGTAAGGTGGCATCGTTGTCCGGGATGTTACTAGGGAGGGGGGAGGGTGGGGAGAAGGAGGCCTTACTTCCAGGGAAGGAGCCTTGGGAAGGCCTCGGAGTTTGAAGCTGGCCTGCTCAGTATCCTCTCCATGACCCCTCTCCCTCACAGCAACGATCCGGGAGCGACCTAGTTCTGCTATCTACCCATCGGACAGCTTCCGGCAGTCCCTCCTCGGCTCCCGCCGTGGCCGCTCCTCCTTATCCTTATCCAAGAGCGTTTCCACCACCAACATTGCCGGGTGAGCCTCTGCTTGGGGAAGGGGGAGCCAGGCAGGCAGAGAGTATGGCAGCGGAGACCAGGGGGCTCAGAATTGTGGACAGGTGAGGAGAACCTAGGGTGACTCCCTCTTGGATCCCGGCCTTGGTCGCCCATCCGGGAAGGGCTCTCTTGCCCAGGTGGGGGTGACGCAGACTGCCTCCACTCCTCTCAGACACTTCAATGATGAGTCTCCCCTGGGGCTGCGCCGGATCCTCTCACAGTCCACGGACTCCCTCAACATGCGGAACCGAACCCTGTCGGTGGAGTCCCTCATCGACGAAGGTGAGCGTGCCCGGGCCTGGGGGGACCTGGGGACGAGGGCTTGGTGGGGGCAGGCCTGGGAAGGGCAGGGAGGGGAGGGGTCCGAGAAGGGCCCAGGATCCTGGGAAGAGAATTTGGCTCTGAGATGCTTCCCCCACCTATATCCAGGTGCAGAGGTGATCTACAATGAGCTGATGAGTGACTTTGAGATGGATGAGAAGGACTTTGCAGCCGACTCCTGGAGCCTTGCTGTGGATAGCAGCTTCTTGCAGCAGCACAAGAAGGAGGTGATGAAGCAGCAGGACGTCATCTATGGTGAGCCAAGATGCCACCCCAGCCTTCCTCTTCCTCCACCCGGCCTTATCTCTGTCTTTCCTTCTGCCACCTCCACCTCTCAAGACCTTTCCTCTCCATCCCATTGGCCTCCGAACCCCTGCCTGGCACCCCACAATTTACCCAGGAGGCCCCCGCTGCTGGCGACCATTGGTCTCCGAGGCCCTGTGTTTTCCCTTCCTTCAGCCCAGTGCTCAGCCTTTGTTCTGCCTGCTCCGTGCCCGGCAGTGTGCTGGGAGCCATAGACATGTAGAGAACACAGGGTCTTCCCTAAAACAGCAATGATTAGAAAATGCTCTAAGATCAGCATAGTGCAGAATTGCAGCCTGGAAGGGGCCTTGGAAACCGCACCTGAGCCCCAAAGGGCACCCCCAGTCACCGCCAAACCAGCGTCGAGGCCAAATGTACCATTGTCCCCACAGAGCTAATCCAGACGGAGCTGCACCACGTGCGGACGCTGAAGATCATGACCCGCCTCTTCCGCACGGGGATGCTGGAAGAGCTACAGCTGGAGCCAGGAGTGGTCCAGGGCCTGTTCCCCTGTGTGGATGAGCTAAGTGACATCCATACACGCTTCCTCAGCCAGCTGTTGGAACGCCGACACCAGGCCCTGTGTCCTGGCAGCACCCGGAACTTCGTCATCCATCGCTTGGGCGACCTGCTCATCAGCCAGGTGGGAATAGGCAGGACTCGTAGATCATTGGCATGGAAGGAGGGATGACTAGAGTAGGCCTCTCTTACCTACAAACTCTAGGAGGAAGTGTTTGGCAGGAGGCCAGGTGGCTTCAGGGGATATGCTGACCTAGCCTTGCTCTCCCGACTTCTAGTTCTCAGGCCCCAACGCAGAGCAGATGCGTAAGACCTACTCGGAATTCTGCAGCCGCCACACCAAGGCCTTAAAGCTCTATAAGGAGCTGTATGCCCGAGACAAACGCTTCCAGCAGTTCATCCGGGTGAGCAGACCTTGACAGGACCCGCACTCAGAGCCTCGTCTAACAGCCCAAGCTCAGCCTGCACCATTCATGTGTAGGGGGGCTCGGTTTAAAAGTTCACCAGCCCTTATGGGCCCATCCATGCCTGGAGCTGGTCAGCAGTAGCCCCTCCTGCTGGTAGAGCCCTTCTTAATAACTCCCAGGCACTTCTCACCCCTTTGTCTTGGTTGGTCCTCACAACAGACCTGACTTCCAGAGGCAGGTGCCTCACCTAGACCAGGGGGAGGCGTATAGGGGCCCAGGGCAGGGCTGGCAGTAGGGCTCAGGCTCTAAGTCCAGCGCCCTTTCTTTTGCCCTGTGATGCCCCTGCGGCCTCCTCTCTCTGCCACTCTGGCCCTGAGCCCTGCCTCTTCCCTTACAGAAGGTGACCCGCTCAGCCGTGCTGAAGCGGCACGGGGTGCAGGAGTGTATCCTGCTGGTGACGCAGCGCATCACCAAGTATCCGGTGCTCATCAACCGCATCCTGCAGCACTCCCATGGTGAGCAGGCGGGTGCGGGGAGAGGGGACAGTGGGAGAGGGCGGTGCGGGGCGGGGGAAGTCTCGGGTTGACCAAGGGAAGGGGTAGGGTCAGGCTGGGGTCCGCAGGGGACCCTGGGCAGCCCCTGAAGGTGGAATCAAGACAGGGTGGGAATTGGGGCTGGAATGCAGCTGGCTGAGCCACCCCCGTCCCGACCCCCTGGTGCCAGGGATTGAGGAGGAGCGCCAGGACCTGACGATGGCACTGGGGCTGGTGAAGGAGCTGCTGTCCAACGTGGACCAGGACGTGCACGAGCTGGAGAAGGGGGCCCGCCTGCAGGAGATCTACAACCGCATGGACCCCCGAGCCCAGACCCCAGTGCCTGGCAAGGGCCCCTTTGGCCGAGAGGAGCTTCTGCGGCGCAAGCTCATCCATGATGGCTGCTTGCTCTGGAAGACAGCGACCGGCCGTTTCAAAGGTCAGTGGTCTGCTCGACACACCAGGCAAGGATCTGGGGGCAGATAGAGAGAGGGAGGAACATCCAACCCTGCTGGCCTCTGCAGCCTTGCACCCAGTGGTGGGACCCAGCGAGAGGGGAAAACTTGGTCTCTGTTTCAACAGAAATCTGAGTTCTAGATGTAACTTCATGGACCATACAGAGACTTCCTTATGAATATTTATTCATTTCTTTTGGCTTTTTGTCCCCAGAGAGCTATCAGTTTGATGAAGAAGACAGAGAAACAGCTAGACCAGAAGATAAGATCAGGGCAGTTGCTCCACCAGCTGGATTCCCAGCTACTAGGGCTGGGGAATGAGACACTTTGGGAATGCAGCTGGGAAAGACCTAGAGGTGGAGACTGAGCCCAGTGAAGGACAGGCAGGGCCGAGGGAGAGAGAGAGCCGAGCAGAGAGGGCATTTGGGGGTGGGGCACACTCTCCCACACTCTCTTCCCAGAGTCTGTCTGCACTGGCCGTCTCTCCTACCTACATCAAGGCAAGGCTTTGGGGGTGAGGAAAGAGGGACAAAAGTAAACTGTGATACTGAGGCTGGAGCCTTTCTGAGCCTCTCTACCCATGTCATGAAAACCCCAGTCCATGGGCTTGGAGACTGTCAGTCTTTACCAGCTTTTTTCCTTCATCTCTTTCTCTCCTTCCCATCCCTCCCACGCAGCAGCTAAGAATATAAACCATGGGGGGTTAAAAATAGCAAGGCTGGAGAGCTTTATTTCTGAAGCATTTAGCAAAAGCTGTCCCCTTCTGCATACCCACAGCTCAGTCAGGGCCCCAGGGGCAAAGGGTGCGTGTGCCTTTTCTTGACTGTGACATCCAAGTTTTATGGAATTGACCTTTGTTTCCTCCCTCAGTCTTAAAGTGCAGGACCCCATAGGATCTGAGAGCTTGAAGGGTGGGGCAGAGAAGGAAAATGAGGAGCCTGGTAGGCTTGAAGAAAATGGGATCATTCAGCCTTGGGAGAGATGGGTGGATGGGGGAGGAGAGTTTCTTTCAGTCCTTTAAAGGAAGGAAACCAACTTCCTCCCTCCCCATGAGCGCAGAATGAGAAGTAGGAATATGCTGGAGTGGGGAGATTTAGGTCAGACATCCACAAGGTCATAAGTTAGTTTTCAGACATGGAACCTAAAAAGGGTGGTCCCTACGGCCCTGGGAATCCTTTTTGATGTTCACTAAAATTCTAGGCCCTTTTATCCAGAAAAATACACATATGTATGTTAACACATAAAAGTATTTATGCACCTTCCGAGGGTTTACGGAGCCCCTGAGGCCCAGCAATGGACAATCCAGGGGCCTTGGGCCCCAGGTTAAGAAACCTCCAGCAGGTGTCAAGGAGGCATGGGGTGATCCCTTGAGGCACCTTCTGGCTTAAGAAGATGCTTCTTCTGATAACACATGCAGCCCCCTCCCCCATTTCTGAGCAATAAGAATGAGGAGGTTTTAGGTGGGAGGTCTGAAAAGGTGGCAGGAACAACCTGAGGGAAGAGAGTGGTCAGGAAGAGAGCTCTGAGGGGTAGGCCTGGGCCTTGAGAAAGAGGGAAACCCAGCTGCTCAGAGCCTCCAGCGCTGACCGTTCTCCCGCCTTGGTCTGCCTGCCAGATGTCCTGATGCTACTGATGACAGATGTGCTGGTGTTTCTCCAGGAGAAGGACCAGAAATACATCTTTCCTGCCCTGGTGAGATCCTCCTTCCCTTCTCAGCACAAACAGGTGTTTCAGGCCCTCCTCACTTTCCTGCCCAAGAACAAAAGAACCTTGGAGTCCTCCAGAGTCAACCTACCTTATTGTAACTATTGCTACGATATAATAATAAATAAGAATAGCTAAGAGGTATTGCTACCGTGTGCAGGCACTTTTACACCTGTGAGGAAGGTCTGTTATTCTCGTTTTGTAGGTGAGGTAAGTAAAGCTTGAAGTCAGTTAAATAGGGAGCAGAGGTGGCTCAAGCAATTAGGTGCCTCCCTCCCACATGGGAGGCCCCTAGGTTCCGTTTCTGGTGCCTTCTAAAAGAAGACTAGCAGACAGTGAGTGCAAACAACGAGGGGTGGAGAAATAAATAAAAATAAATAAGTCTAGAAAAAAAAATTTTTTTTAAAGGCAGTTAAATAATTTGCCAAGGGTCGCATGAGTTTCTAAGTTGTCTCTGGCTGGCTCCGAAGCCCGGGCTCTTAACTTGTACTGTTCAATCTTTTGGGCATTCTGGAAGGACTGAAGACCCAAATAGCCAAGCGGTGGGATTCCCAGGCTAAATCCTTTGTTCCCCCTGTCTGGCAGGACAAGCCCTCGGTGGTATCGCTACAGAATCTAATAGTCCGGGACATCGCCAACCAGGAGAAAGGGATGTTTCTGATCAGTGCGGCTCCCCCTGAGATGTACGAGGTGCACACAGCATCCCGGGATGACCGGAGCACCTGGATCCGCATCATTCAGCAGAGCGTGCGCGTGTGAGTGGGTGCCTGCTCGCCTGCACAAGTGCACGGCCTTCGGATACCTGCCGGCCCGGGTTCCAGGCCGTAGCGCTCCCTAGGAACAGAACCCAGCATTCAGGGGGTGGGGGGTGGGGGCTGGGGGAAAGACCGGATGGCCCCAGGCAGGAAAGCTCATCAGTGTTCCTACATCCTATAAAGTCATATTGTATATGCTGACAAGCCTGACCAGCTTTCAAATGCAGCAGCTTGAGCTGACAAGCAAAGGAATACTTTGAGCTGTCACATGGTAGTAAGCCTGCCAGCCAACCGTACAATTGCAGCTGCTTTCCCTTCTCGTCTGTAAGCAGTGGGCAGTTATTTGGATTGTATTGCATTTCACATTTTCTAAAATGGATGAAAAAGAGGTTAATGAAAGCATTGATACTAGAGATGTGAGAAGCAAGTCTCACAAACAAACTCTATACAGTACTGGCTAGAAGGAAATGACTGTGCCAAAGCTGCAAATCTTTAGCTTCTGTTGGACATGCATTAGCTTTAAGGGCAGTCAACTGTGTATCTGATTGTCATGGGGGAAGAAAAGCCAAGTAAAAAACATGTAAAATAAATGTTGAAAATGGATTGTTAAAGATTATTTCTAATTAGAATTGTGTATATATATAATTTTTTTCAGTTCTCAGGGAATGGATTTATTATAAGATGTGATACTTTTTTTTTTTTTTTTAGCACTTTTACATTTTAGACTTTTGAACAAATTTTTCTGAAACTCATGCACAGAAGTATAGAACTGCCTGTTCTAGGTGAAACGATTCAAAATACCTCTCCCATTGACAGTAGATCCGTAGGGGCTTTTTTATTAATAGTATTAATTTTTATAATTGTGAAAATTATAATTAACATTATTAATTGTAATTTGTTGAACTTCTGCCATATGGAAAGCACTGTTACATTATTTCATTTAATCCTAACCCAATAAAACCTGTGAGGAAGGTATTATCCCCATTTTTCAGGTGAGGAAATAGAGGTTACTTCCTCAGAGTAGCGGAGCCAGGATTTGAACCCAGTTTGCTTGATGCCACTTATACCTCTCCAAGTGGCCTTTGGAGAGGCACATACCAGTAAAAGCATATGATCTGTGCTAAGGAAAGGAGAGGGCCAAGAGTGAATGAGGCCAGGCCGTGGAGCTGATGGGTCTTATCAGGAGAGAGAAGCATAGAACAAGTTTGGAAAGGGGAGCAGGACCCAGAGGGTCAGAGAAGGCCAGTTCCCAGTCTGTAACCTAGCTTCCTCCCCCAACCCACCTGACCTGTTATCCCTCCAGGTGCCCATCCAGGGAGGACTTCCCCCTGATTGAGACAGAGGACGAGGCCTACCTGCGACGAATCAAGAGTAAGTCCCTACCCACAGGGAGCTCATTAAATAATTTATGATATAGCCACACAGTGGAATACTGTGCAACTATTAACAAGAATGAGATGCCCCTTATGTGGACTGAGATAGATCCATAACTAAAATATATTAAGTGAAAATAAGATTAAAAACATTATAAAGTATTTGCTACCATTTGTGTAAAAATAATGGGGATGGGGTGATATATGGGAATTCTGCACATTATGCATGATTGTTTTGTAAGCTCACAATTTCTCTAATAAAAATATATATTAAACTAGAAAAAAATGGGGTGGATAGATATATATATACACACATATGTATAGTGTATGTGATATCTGTAGAAAGATTACTATGGGAAGAGAAACTAGGAAGACTAAGGTTGGGAGAGCAATTTACTTTTTTACCATAGAGCCTTGGATTAGTTTAGGGTATCATCTAACTGCCAAACAAAAAGACCAACTGCTATACAAAAATCAGCTGCTTTTAAGGGCAGATCCAAAGGAGCTCACATCCATTGGCCAGAATTTAGTCATGTGGCCATGTCTAGCTACATTTCTAGCTGGGAAATGTAGTCTTTAACTGGGCAGCCATGTGCCCAGATGAAACTTGTAGGCATTATTCTCTAATTAAAGGAAGATGGCACAAATGAAAACTGGTGGACAGCCTGCAATTCCTGCCACAAACCATTTTACTTCTGTTGTGTTGTTTTTTTTTTACTGGGAGGTCCCGGGGATCGAACCCAGGTCCTTCCATATGGGAGATGGATGCCCAACCATTTGAGCCACATCCATCCCCCTTACTTCTGTTTTAAAACAAAAGTGCATATATTATTTTGCTCTCCAATAAATTGTTTTGTTTTGCTTTTTCCTTTTTCATAAATGCAAACAAAAATTAAGTCCTGTCAGTCTGCCCAGCCCTGGCTCCCTACTTCCCAGGGCTGTCTCTTCACTGGCTCTTCTGGGCACCCCCTTGGCCCTCCCTATGCTCACCTCTTCCTTATCCGCAGTGGAGCTGCAGCAGAAGGACCGGGCACTGGTGGAGCTGCTCCAGGAGAAGGTCGGGCTGTTTGCTGAGATGACCCATTTCCAGGCTGAAGAGGATGGCAGCAGTGGGATGCCCCTGCCAACTCTGCCCAGGGGACTTTTCCGCTCTGAGTCCCTTGAGTCCCCTCGTGGCGAGCGGCTGCTGCAGGATGCCATCCGTGAGGGTGAGGGAGTTCCCAAGGAAGAGTCCAGGCTCATCCGCCCACCATCACAGAATGCGGATACACGGCTAGTCCTGGGCACACACGGGGATGTCAGCCCCACAGGCCATGAACACCCTTGAGTACCCGTGCTGTGCCAGGCGCTGGGGAAGGTGGGCAAGAGGCCTGTTCTCATGCTGTGTACACTTGTGTTGCCCCTTAGGCACCTTAGTGATCTTCAGCTCATATGTGGTTGTGTGAGACCCCACTCCCTCAGGGCCGGGAGCCTTCTGGATGCCTGAATGTTCTTTGTGCATTGGATGAGGACCATCCCCTCCCACTCTCCACCGGGCTCTGCTGTCCCTGACCTCACCTCTTCCTCTTTCTCCTCAGTGGAAGGCCTGAAAGACCTGCTGGTGGGGCCTGGGGTAGAGCTGCTCCTGATGTCCCGGGAACCAGCCTTGCCTGTGGAACTGGACAGCGGTGGGAACACGAGTCCTGGGGTCACTGCCAGTGAGTGCCAGGGCAGGGGACCAGGGACTGGGTGGGAGGGGCTAAAGGGAAGAGGTGGGTGAAGGTACCAGGGATCAAGTGGTGTCAGGGCCCTGGGGAAGTGAGCTTAGCCCAGCCTTTTCCCCCTTTGAACAGACGGTGAGGCCAGAACCTTCAACGGCTCCATTGAGCTCTGTAGAGCCGACTCAGACTCCAGCCAGAAGGTGGGTCCTCAAGAGGCTCCAGGACTTGGCTAGAGGTTGGGACAGGGCCAGCTGGCCTGACCCCCTGGCACAGAGCTGTGTGGGCCTGCTAACTCCCCATCCTTGTCTATTTTCACAGGATCGAAATGGAAATCAGCTGAGATCTCCCCAGGAGGTGAGATGGGAATTTGATGGTAGAAGAGGCTGAAGGGAGGGTATTCTTAGCCTGAGAAACTGGAGCCCAATTTGGAGTGGTGTTGGGCAGAGTCTACACCTCAAAGTACCTGGTGTCCTCTAGCCCCCACACCCTCACCTGTTCAACTTCTGGGCCGTTCTCCTGCCTCGAAGCTCAGGCCCTGTTCCCACCCCCTCCTCTGTCCTCAGGAGGCGTTGCAGCGATTGGTCAATCTCTATGGACTTCTTCATGGCCTACAGGTCAGTGACGGGAGAGGCCACAGAGGCTAGAGTGAGGAAGAGGAGAGCCAGACCAGAGATTCCCATTCAGGAGGGACAGAATCATCCTAGCGGGCCTTTCTAAGCCTTCCCCAGTCCAGGCTCCCCAGGATTGACGGCTTGGGCCCTGGGGGTGACAGTGAGGGGTGGAAGGAAATGGGGCGGGGGCACTGATACACCCATGTATTCCCATTCCACCCCCAGGCGGCTGTGGCCCAGCAGGACACTTTGATGGAAGCCCGGTTCCCTGAGGGCCCTGAGCGGCGGGAGAAGCTGTCCCGAGCCAACTCCCGGGACGGGGATGCTGGCAGGGCCGGGGCTGCGCCTGTGGCTCCTGAAAAGCAGGCCACAGAGCTGGCATTGCTGCAGCGGCAACACACACTGCTGCAGGAGGAGCTGCGGCGCTGCCGGCGGCTGGGCGAGGAGCGGGCAGCGGAGGCCGGCAGCCTGGAAGCCCGGCTCCGGGAGAGCGAGCAGGCTCGGGCTCTGCTGGAGCGGGAGGCTGAAGAGGCCCGCAGGCAGCTGGCCGCCTTGGGCCAGGCTGAGCCCCTCCCCGCCGAGGCCCCCTGGGCACGCAGGCCTCTGGATCCTCGTCGGCGTAGCCTGCCCGCAGGCGATGCCCTCTACTTGAGCTTCACCCCCCCACAGGTGAGGAAGCGTGGGTAAGGAGTGAGTGGACCTGGGGTGGACAGAAGTGTTCATGTGAAAACCTGAAAGAAACTGGGCTGTTGGAGGTTTGAGCTCCAATGAAATCGGGCCACACACTTGAAGGATATTAGGATATTGGTTGAAGAACTGAAAAGAAATTTAGATAGGGGCAGGGGTGAGGGAGTGTTAGAAGAAAAGGACTTGGTGGTAGCTCTGCAAGAAATCAGTTCGTGGCAGATCTACTGATAGAGGGTCCTTGGTAAGAGAGTAGTGTCTCGGGGCCCAGTAGGGCCCACTTCCCCCAGGTGAGCAGAGCCTGCAGCCTGCTGCTTTTCCTGCCCATTCCACAGCCCAGCCGAGGCCACGACCGCCTGGATCTGCCTGTGACCATTCGCTCCACCCATCGGCCCTTTGAGGACCGGGAGAGGCAGGAGCTGGGCAGCCCTGAGGAGCGGCTGCAAGACAGCAGTGACCCCGACACCGGCAGCGAGGAGGAAGGTAGCAGCCGCCTGTCTCCACCCCACAGTCCACGAGGTGAGACCTGTTGGAGAGTTGGGGCGGAGGTGGGGTGCAACTGGTACAGGCCCTCCGGCTGTGGTTTCCAAATGGTTTCTGCAACCTGCAGCACAGAAATATTTAGGATGGGCCCTGGTAGACCACTGAGGTGTGCTACTGCTCTTGGGAGGGCACAGAGAGGACTTCCTGTTTTGTCTGATGGTGAGGGGGTGGTGGAATTCTAGGGCCCTCCTTCTCTCCCATGGGTCAGGGATTCCCAGCCTTTTCAAGTAGAAATGGCTTTTTAAAGAATAAAAACTTCAAAGACTGACTTCCAAGTTTGGATAGTTGGTCCAGAAACTCCACAATAGCCAACACCAATAATTTATATTTTAGTAATCACATTGTATCTTCGTATACTTACCAGGTGTACAGAGTACCTATGTGTGGGTACAGTGCTTGCTTTGTTGATGGCTTTTTCCCTCAAGCAAGGAGTCACAGACCCTTTGCCGCCACCCCGCCCCCCGCATGCGGAGCTCCTCGGCCCCCAGATGGGCAGGCATCAGTACAGGGGTGCCCTTCCTCGTGGGAGCCTCTGCTCATTCCCTGGCCTTGCTCTGTCCCCCTACAGACTTCACCCGAATGCAGGACATCCCGGAGGAGACGGAGAGCCGCGACGGGGAGCCTTTGGCTTCGGAGAGTTAAGGGTGCCCTTCCCCCCTGCCCTGTGTCCCCTTGAAGAACATTACTGAGGGGGGCAAACCTTGGGGACTCCAATCTGCCAATGGCGAGGAAACATTTGCAAGAACTGCTATTGGCCTTGCCAGCTCTTGGTATCCTTGGATACCTGGGGCCATTTAGGAAACTGGGGGCTCTAGGCCACAGTGCCCCCTGGTGGCATCCAAAAGGAACCTTGGATACCAAGTTTTCATGCCTTCTTCCCTCTACTTTAGGAAAATTTATTTATTTATTGTTTATTTGTTATAGGGGGGACGGGAGATTTAAAGGACCAGGGACATGGGAACCAAGCCATAGGGATCGGGGGGTGGGGGGACCTTGTCCTTTAACACTACTGGGGTATATTTGGGCTTCTCCATGCAGCTGCTGGGTTCTAGCCCTAACACCCCTCCCCGACAACACCCATCTTTGAGGGGAGGCTGCAACCACAGGACCCTACTGCCCCTTTAAGAAGGGGTGTGGGCAGGGCCATGTCCCTCTCCCCTCCCGCTCAACTTCTTACTGCTGTTTCTCCCTTCTCTCTGTCCTCTGTGGAAACCCCAGGGAGGTAACCTGGCTTCCCAGAATTGATGGAATAGAGGTTGGGGTGGCCATCATGGTTTGTTGGGGGATAAGGGAAAACCCCCACAGGGACCAGAATGTTTTGTTTTGTTTCTTTTTTGTACCAAAGCCAACTGCACGTGTTTTATATTTTTAAGAGAAGATTGTAGGCAATTAGAGACCACAGCCTTCTATCTCCACATCTCTGAAGAGCTCCAGGGGTGGGGAAGGGAGGGGAAATGTCTTCCCACCTCAGCTACAGGAGTGGGGATCTATTCTGACCTCTTCCCTTTGGAAAAAGAAGTTCTAGGGTGGGACGGGAAATCTCTACCAATCCTAAGCTCATCCACCGCCTCAGCAACCGTGACCTGAAACCTTGGTGTGAATTTGGGGGTTTTTTCAATGGACCCCCAGTGCCCACCATCCCCAGCCACTTTTCTGCCAATTTGATTGTTTAAAAAAAAAAAAAATCAAGCAGGGAAAATTAAAAGACCTGGAACCCCATGAGATGTTGTCTCAATGTCTACCAGCCCTGAGGGGAGATGGGAGTGGGAGAGCCAGGGCGGGACCTCGGGTCCTCTGAAAGAAAAAGCCTTTTTCTCTGCCTCACTGAAGAGAGGGGGCACTAACAAAGGAAGCAGCTGCACATCTTTCTTGGAATAAGGCGCAGGATATTGACAAATAAAAGGATAAAAATAAAGGGATGCATTCAGTTGGGTTCCAGTGGCTGAGATGGGGATTCCAATATTAGAAAACTTGTTTTCATCTCATTTGGTTGGTGTGCCCGCGTCAGCCCATTGCCCCCGTTCTCCACGGTGTTAGGGCCCTGGGTGACCTCTTTCTGATGGCTCCCCTCCTGGGAACTGCTCATTGGCCTCTTTTTCTAGAGGCAGGGAGAGATTGGTTGGTTTCAGTTCTTGTTTTTGGTCCGTTTTACTTCCCCTTTTCGGGTTAATAGCCTACTGTGGGGCTGCGGGTGGAGCTGAGAAGGGGAGCGTGTAGGGTTGTAGAAGCGCTGGTGTACCTATGCAGAGCCCCCTGGAGCCTGTGGGTGTGAAGAGAAGACTGGGGCTCAGGCCCGGACAGGAGCTCGGCTGCAGAGAGGAACTGAAATTGCTTGGGCGGCAGGTGTGGTGGAGTAGCCAGCATACTCTACTCCTATAATTAACACGTCTGCCCACCAGCCTCTAACCTTTACCAGGTGCTTTTTCACCCATTGCGGAAATCCCATACAGCAGGAATTGCTCCCATTTTACAGACAGGGAAACCTGGGCTTAGAAATGTCACCATCCGGCTGGAAGGGGCCAGCCTTCTTAGTTCCAGCCCTCCGTTTCCTCTCCTTGTCAAGCAGGCCTAGAAATACTAGAGTTCCAAGTTGCAAACGCACCGTCAATGACTCAACAGTTGTCTGCCGTGTCCCCTAGAAGCAGCTGGACCCAAAGCCATAAAGGAGGAGTGGAGGGAGGATGAGCCCCGGGGGCGGGGAAGGATTAGACAGCATCCAGAGACCACCAAGAAGCGGACTGGTGAGGGGTGCTGGTCAGGAGAGAAACAGGAAACCTGAAGAGACAGATCCCAGAGTGGGTGTGGGGAAGCCCTCAGCTCATGGAGAGCTCCACTGCAGTGCTGTCCCTTGACCAACCATCCCTTGGCCCTGAAACATGACATCAAAGCATTTCTCTGATGTGGCTCTTCCTGACCGACAAGTCCCATCACATTCTGTCCATTGTCCCCTCCCTAATCCCACTTCGGAGAACTCACAGTCTTAAACTCTGCCCCTTCTGCTGCAGTTTCAAAGCTCCCTGGTTTTGTGCTCCAGGGAGCCAGGGCCCAGCTTCTCTGCCACGTGTCCTTTACATTCAGGGGGGCTCCCCACCTGCCATGCCCAGGCCACCTCCCTTGCCATACCCTTCCCCTTCCTCCCCCACACCCCTCAAGGATAGGCCTTTGTGCATTCATTCATCTCTGACTTGGGCCTGTTTAAGCTCCGTCAATATTTACCTCCAGGTCCTATAAAGCAGAGATGCCCCCAGAGGAGCCAATATCCGGAGCCCAGCAAGGCCAGCAGAGGAGCTGCTGGGGGTGGGAAGAGGGCAACTTACGTGGGGGATGATTTTCCATCCTCCTGAATTGGTTGGGAACAGACCAGGAGATTTGGGACCTGTTTAAACATTATCAAAAAGAGGAAATTAAACACCAAGAGGCTGGTTAAATCTCTTTAACATTGCTTAATATGTTGTGAATTGGGTGGTTGTTGGGGGCCCTTCTGCTCAGCAGCTGGAGCTGGGAAGGGGGTGTGTGGAGGCACTGTGGCCTCCCTCTCCAACGCGGGGGCTCTGCTCGTGAGGAGGCACAGCTCCCACTCACTGCTCTGGGACCTCGAGGGCCCAGAGTCGCCCTGGGTTCCCAGTCACAACAGAGAGCTTGGTCCGGGACGATGGGAGTGGGAGCTCCAGCGCATCTTCCCTCTGCCACCTCCCTCCCCTTTCCCTGGAAAGTCCCTTCTGATGGCTGACATTGCTGAGTAATAGAATCAACTCACTCTGTGACTATGGGAATCGAAGGGGAGCTCCTTGCCCTGAAGAATACACCTTCAAGCGGGGCTTGAGGGGCCAGCCACTCAGTTCTTCATGTAAGAGCCATTTGACTGCACTTCAAAGCACGTGACACCATTCCAGAAGAGGCTTCCATGGCTCTGCTGTGCTGGCTCTCAGCCGTCCCCCTCCCGACCCACCCCCACCCTTTACCTCCTCTTTTTTTCCTTCTCTCTGTCTCCATTTTGCCAGGGATGTAAGAATACCAGCTAGCATTATATTTCAGGCAGTTTTATCCTCACAGCAGCCCATTTTACAGATGAGAAAACTGAGGTACAGAGGGGTAAAGTAACTTGCCTGAGGTCCCCCAGCAAGTTAGTGTAGAGCCAGGATGTGATTGTGGGTGCTCTCCCTCAGGGCAGGGAGGAGGACCAGTACCACTTTCTGAGGATTCCACCCACTTCCTCTGGCCCTACCTTCAGCCTACTCCCAACCCAACTGCTTTCTGCATCGCTCATCTCCCCTCGTCCCACCCACATCCTTGACTTGTTAGCTTCTCCCTTCAAGTCCTGATTTATGAAGAGACCCAGGTGTTCCCAGCCAGCACCAAGACTTAGCACCCAGAGCCTGGCAGGTGCCAAGGACTCAGGAAGGCATCTCTGCAGGAAACTACAGCTTTTGCAGCTGAGGTCTCTGTGGGCACCACTGAGATGGTAAGGTGGGGCTGCCAGGGGAGGACAGCATTTTGGCTTCGGCACCAGAGAAGGCTAAGGGCAGGCTCCATTTTGAGTTGAGGGTGGGGAAGGCAGACAGGGAAACACCACTGACCTTATCCATTAGCCTAGAGCCCTTAGGGAAAATTTCCTTGGAATTCTTACAAGAGGCAGAAATGGGGCCAGGAATCCCGTATCATTGATCAGGCAGTGGTACTGGGAGAAAAGGTTGAGACAATTTGTAAATCCAGAAGTTTATTCAAGGATCTTCCATCCCCACCCCCGATGGAGACCTAAGTTTTATCATGCCCAACCCTGACCTGGGCCTTGGCCTCCCCCATTCCACCGCACCCACAGATCGGGGATCAAAGATCAGACTGTCTGAGAGCACAGCAGCCCTGCAGAGAGGCCAGCTCTCTAGGATGCCTGGACCCTGGACAAGAAGGATGTTCAGCTTGTACCCCTTCACCCGGGGGTCCCCTTGTCCAGGTTGGTGAGCATGGTGGAAGGCCCACTCTCCTGGGGGGTGCTCGCCACCCACCGCCTGCCTACCTCCTTTAGGGCCACCTGCTCCACCCAGTCCTGGCCCTGGGGCCGCAGTCTGGCTCGCAGATGCCTGAAGGTGTCCACCAGGGCCTGCCGGGGCTCCCGCCTGAGCAGGCAGTACAGCACGGGGTTGAGGCAGCTGTTGCTGTGCGCCAGGCAGGTGGCGACAGGGAAGACGTAGGTGTGGAGGGTGTAGAAAGTGCTGTCCCAGGGCACCAGGTCAAACTTCACCAGGACACCCCACAGAGTGACCACATGGTTGGGGAACCAGCAGAGGAAGAAGGAAGCCACCAGAATGTGGACAGAGCGGGCCACGGCCCTGCTGTCTCGCTGCCGCCGCCGCCGCCGCAGGAAGGCCAGCAACAGCAGGTAGCTGGTGCTGATGACGGCCACGGGCACTAGAAAGGCCAGCACCACCCTCTGCAGGTGGTAGGCCCCCAGCCAGTATCTGCTGGGGAAGCGCAGCAGGCACAGGTGCACGCCCCACAGCTCACCCTCAGTCCCAAAGACAGCTGTAGGCACCGTCGCCAGGGCCGCCACCACCCAGGCTCCCAGGGTGGCCATGCGGGCCCAGAAGAGCGAGAGGTGGGTGCCCGGCCCCGCAGCCATGGCTACCACCCAGTAGCGGGCAACGCTCAGCGCCGTGATGAGGAAGATGCTGGCGTAGACGTTGAGGACGGTGGCTGTCAGGACTATTTTGCAGAGGGCACTTCCGAAGGGCCAGTGGAAGTCCAGTGCCGACTCGGCTGCCCAGAAGGGGAGGGTGAGGGCCAGCCCCAGGTCTGCCAGAGCCAGGTTGAAGACGAAGGTGTCGGAAGGACGGCGGGGGGCTCGCCGGGCACAGTCACCCAGCACCCAGAGCACAGCCAAATTTCCCAGCAAGCCGAAGGCCCCCACAAGCCCATAGGCTAGGGCAACCACGACCCTCAGGGCTAGGGAGTCGAGGGGCACCGTGGCATCGTCAGTACTCAGCACGCTGCCTCCAGAGGTGTTGACCCAGGAGGGCGTGGGCAGGGGGGAGGAGGAATTGGGTGTGGGCATCGCAGGGCATCAGTCTCTGGTGCCGGGCAGAGGGGCCAGCGGGTGCCTGCCAGCCCTGGAGCCTGGCAGGGGCCACCGCAGCTCAGCAGCAGGCTCTAGGTGCAAGTGCCTCTCTTGGGGCCTCTACCTGCCAGGAGCCCCAGCCCATGCCCACACCTCAGGAGGAGGGGTGTGATGGAAACAGCCTGCCCCTTCCCTGTTGGTTAAGAGTGGTGGTAGGTGGGGCAAGGAGAGGGACGCCCACGCCCTGGGATAAAGTGTGCGCTCACTCACACGAGTGTGGAAAGGCTGTACGCAGCAGAGAGGGAGGGTAGAAGCAGGAGCTGTCCCACCGCGTAGGACAGCCCCAAGCTTCCACCCCAGGGAGAGGGCTAGGGCCAGAGATACCCCATCTCGAGGAAGACAGGAACCACTGAAGCACCTTGTATTCCTAAGAGAGTGCAGGGGCACACACACCCCCTCCCCTTCTTGCAGCAAGTGCTGCCTTGTAGCCCAGGGGAAGAGGCCTGGGAGTAGGCCTAGAAAGCCAGGAATCAGAAGGGCTGTTGGGGAAAGGAAAGAGTAGAGGTTCTGGAATCCCAGATGTGCTACTCACTGGCTGTGTGACTTTGGGTGAGTCACTTAACTCCCCTGAGCCTCAGGTAACTCACTTAAAAATTTGAGATAAAAGTCTGCTTCAGGGGGCGGATGTGGCTCAAATGGTTGGGCATCTCCCATATGGAGGGACCTGGGTTTGATCCCTGGGACTGGTAAAAATGGATAAAAGTAAATAAATAAATCTTAAAAAAAAGTCTGCTTCACAGGACTGGTGTAATGAAAGGAGATAATGCATGGGAAAAGGCACCCTTTACATCGCTATTTGCATGAACGAATATTTCAAGGAGGAGTTTGGGGTGTTTGGTGGAGGAAGGGAGCAGCTTACTTAGCTATTATCAGGCCCAGGGAATGGTGCCAACTAAAACACAGGTTGAAGTTAATCTCAGCACCAAGTGACCTTGAGGCTAAGGGCAGGGAGGGAGAAGGGGGAGGAAGTCACAGCTTCCTGTTCCCTCCCCCACTGGGAACACCAGGCCCAGGAGGACCAGGGTGGACCTGGGCCCTGCCCTGGGTTCTGTTCCTACCCCTGTCCCGCTGACCTCTCATTCACGCTGTCATTTCGCCCTTTCCTGCCCTAGCCAGGGCTCAACGGTACCCCCGCTCTCTCTTCCAGACCCCGCACTTCATTTCAGAGCTGTGGGTCCTAAGACACGCCCTCACCACACCTCATCCTGTCTCCCCGTGATCTCAGTCCAAACTGGAAAAAATGCCTCATTGGGTGCTCCCCTTTCATGCCCACATCCCTATCCACTGCAGGAGCTGTGATGTTTCAAAAGGGAAGGCCAGAATGTGGGTAGGTGAAAGAGTGAGGCTTTTTCAGAGTCCAACGTAGTCAACACTTTCCTGCCCTCTGCTGGCTAATTAAGAAAATGTTTGCTATTAACTTCCCTCAGAAAGCTGGGGGAGGAAAGGGCCCTTCCAGATAATGAATCAGGGGTGGGTTTGATGAAGCCCTAGGTGAGAGACAGCCAGCCTGGGTGCCAGGAGGTCTGGGTTGTTCGTCAAGGACTGGCTGAGAAGAGGGTGGCAGAAGGGGAGTGCCCGGAGGTCAGGCCGGAGCCTTGGGACCAGTCACCCTGTATCCCTGGACCATGTCTACTCTCCCACTCACCCACTGTCACCTTGCCAATCTGCTAGTTTAATGCCTTGGACTTCTTTCCTCTTAGCTTGGAGAAATGAAGCTGGGCCACCGTTCCAGGTTCTGCAATCCACATAAAAGATCTGATCTTAGATCATTTCTTTTTTACCTTAGTTCATGTCTCCTAGTGTGAGCCTATGGTTATGTGAGCCTAGGTGATGCCACTGACTGGTCACGTCTAAACTTCATTTTGGGCCCTTTCATTTTTCAAGTATTTCTTTCATTCTTTCATTCCCTAACCACAGCATTTCTTGAACACTTACTATGTGCCAGGCATTGTGCTAGATGCTGGGGAGACAAAAACAAATAAAACATGGTCTCTCTCCACATAGCAAATAATAAGCTTTTTTTTCTTTTTCTGTTTTTTAAAGATGGAAGGGATCTTTGAGATCATCTAGTTCAACTTCTCATTCTATAGAGAGTGAACGTGGCTTACCCAAGGCCACCAGGGAAGGGGTGGCAGAGTTGGGATTTGAACAGGTCTCTTGACTCCTGGAATATGGCTCTTTCTCCCACATCATGCTGCCCATTAAGCTTTTGTTTCCCTGCATAATCCCTTCCCCATTCCTGAGCACCAGGACCACTAGTCCCTATTCTTGGGAAGCTCCCAAGTCACTAAGGAAAACAGCACCAGAATGTGGGCAGAGGGACAGAGGCAGTGCCTCTCTAGATGGTTCTTCATTCACAGCTGCTGGGGGATGAGGAGGAAATGGTCTAACAAAATGTTTTCACCATCCCTCATGTTCCTCTTATCCTCTAGAGCCATACTACGCCAGCCCCATTTTCTGTCTCAGGGTCCTAGGATCTGGAGTGATAGGTTACGGAGTCTGCCTCACATGGAAAGGCCTTCTGAAGTCCGGGCCTTCCCCTCAGTCACCTGAACCTCCACCCCTCTCTCAGCGCATATGTCCCTCCAGCCCCACTCCCCTCTCCCTCCACTCCAAAGCCTAGGATATGGAGTCTCCAAAGTGGGATTGGGAAAGAGGCAGGAGGGGCTGAGTTATCCCTCTGCAGAGCACAAAGAGGAGGAAGCTTTGCATGTGCATTTGTAGCAGAAAGAATAGAGTTTGGGAGGGACTACCCATGGCAGGAGTAGGAGACCTGGCCCTAATCCAAAACCCCTAATCTCACGTCAAGCCAATCAGCCATCATCTCTGCGCTTTCTCATGTCTGCTGAGATTTGCTGGAGAAAATCCTCCAGTCTTGGGAATGGGTATGAGCAGCTCCAATGTTCAGGGGCAAGTTCTGAACACACACTTTCTCTATTTAATAAGCTTTTTATTTTGGAATAATTTTGGATTTACAGAAAAATGGAAAGGTAGTGAGAGTGATGCACCTCTTATTTTTCAAACTAAAATAGAATGCGCTGTGCTTGGTGGTGGTTTCTTGGACCTTACACCCAAAGCAAGAGCAACAAAATAAAAAATAGATAAAGGGGACTGCCTCAAAATTAAATACGCTTGTTCTTCAAAAGACTTTGTCAAGAAAGTAAAAGGGGAAATGGATGTGGCTCAAGCAATTGGGCTCCTGTCTACCTTATAGGTCCAGGGTTCGATTCCCGGGCCTCCTGGTGAAAGGCAAGCTGGCCAGCGTGGATGCTGGCCTGTGCAGGAGAGCTGGCCCACGCGGGAGTGCTAGCCCGCATGGAGAGCTGGCGCAGCAAGATGACGCAACAGAAAGAGACACAGAGGAGAGACAATAAGAGATGCAGCAGACCTGGGAGCTGAGGTGGCACAAGAGATTGAGTGCCTCTCTCCCACACCAGAAGGTCCCAGGATCGGTTCCCAGTGCCACACAGAAGAACATAGAGAGCAGACAGTGAGCACAAAAACAACGCAGGGGGTGGGGGTGGGGAATAAATAAATAAATCTTTTTTTTTTTAAAGTAAAAAGGCAACATACTCAATGGGAAAAAATCTTTGGAAACCACATATCTGATAAGGGATTGATCTCCATATTTTTTTGTTTTGTTTTGTTTTGATCTCCATGTTATATAAAGAGATCACACCACTTAATGACAAAATAACAAGCAACCCCATTTAAAAAAGGGCCAAAGAACTGGGCCAAAGTAGAAATACAAATGGCCAAAAGACACATGAAAAGATGCTCAACACCACTACCTATTAGGGAAATGCAAATCAAAACTACAATGAGATGTCATCTCTCACCATACAGAATGGCCATTATTAAAAGAACAGAAAACTTCAAGAGCTGGAAAGGATGTGGAAAAATAGGATCACTCCTTCATTGTTGGTGCAACCTCTGTGGAAGTCAATCTGGCCATTCCTCAGGAAACTAAATATAGAACTGTCATATGATCCAGCAATCCTGCTACTAGGAATATATTCAGAAGAACTGAAAGCAAGGATGCAAACAGATATTTGTACACCAACGTTCATAGCAACATTATTCACAATTGCTAAAAGAAGGAAACAACCTAGGTGTCTGTCAACTGATGAATGGATAAACAAGATGTGGTATATTCATATGATGGAATATTATTCAGCTGTAAAAATAAATCATTTGGGGGAAGCACATGACAATATGGAGGAACCTTGAGGATATTATGTTGAGTGAAATAAGCCAGACACAAAAGAACGAATGTTGTATGTCTCAGTGATATGAACTATATACAATGAGTAGACTTATGGAGTTGGACTATGAAGTGTAGTTTGGTGGGAGATGGAATGTGTAATGGGAAGGGGGAGAAGACGGTGGATGCATGTACAATGTTTAATAAGGTCAAATGTAAATATGTGATAATGACTGGACTTGATGGTAACATATTATAATGAATGTAGCAAACACTATTGATTTATGGATGTGATTGTAGCTGAAACAAGTAGTCTAGGAAGATTAATGTTAGTTGGAGGACAGCCAGAAGATAATATTGGGAATGTATAACAATGATTTTGGAAGTAGATGAGGATTGTGGTTAATAATATAAATACAGGAATGTTCTACTACTGGGTGTTATGAATATGCTCATACATGAGGAAAATATACCTAATGTAATTTAAGGACTATAGTTAACAAGAACATTGTAATGTTTTTGTAGCAAAAGCAAAGTTGGTATTATAGTAATTTTAAAGATAAAAAAAGAATGTGGGGTTTGGTTTTGTGAGATATGAATACAACTAAGCATTTCTTCTATTCTTCATTTTTTTTTCATTAATAAGAACTTGACTATGTTATTTAACTAATCTGTGTTCATCTGTGTATCGTTCTGAACAACAGAGGAACAACTGAGTTAGCAGCTGGAATTAGATGAGATAAAAGTGCCTGAAAAAGAACTTTCTAGGAGTAATGTTTCCATAACTTGTTGAGATGCCTTTTTCTTTTATTTTTGGGAATTTGAAATAAACTTGTTAATTAAAAGAAAATATAACTGGCAGGGCATAAAAAATATTAAATTCTTAGGGATAAATCTGACAAAAGATGTGCTATACATGTACACTGAAAACTATAAAACATTACTGAGAGAAATAAAAGAAATTCTAAGTAAATGGAGGGATATACCATGTCGTGGATTGGAAGACTCAGTATTGTTATGATATCAGTTCTCCTCATAATTTGTCTGTAGATTCAACACAATTCCAACTTAAATTCTAGCAGGTTTTGTTTTTGTTTTGTTTTGTTTTTTAGAAATTGACAAGCTGATTCTTATGGAATCACAAATAGCCAAAACAACTTTGTAAAATAGCCAAAATAATTTTGTAAAAAAAATAGCAAAGTTGGAGTGATCACACTATGTGATTTCAAGATTTACTATAATGTTACAGGAATCAGGACAGTATGGTTTTGGTGAAAGGATAGACACATAAATCAATGGACCAGAACTGAGAATCCAGGAAAAGACCCAGGCATTTATGGTCAATTGATTTTCAGTAAAGGTGCAAAGACAGTTCACTGAAGAATGGATAGTCTTTTCAACAAATGGTTCTGTTACAACTGAATATTCACATTGAAAAAAAATCTACTTTGATCCATACCTCACACAGTGTGCAAAAAGTAACTCAAAATGGGTAATAAACCTAAATGTAAAACCCAAAACTCCAGAATTTCTAGAAGAAAACAAAGGAGAAAATCTTTGTGACCTTGGGTTAAGCAGATTTCTTAGATACCACATCAAAAGCATGATCCATAAAAGAAAAAAAAATTGATAAATTGGACTTAATCAAAATTAAGAACTTCTGGTTCTTTGAAAAGCACTGTTAAGAGAATGAAAAGACAAGCCACAGAATGTGAGAAAATATTTACAAATCACATATCTGGTAAAGGACTTGTATCTACAATGCATAAAGAACTCTCAAATACAATAATAAGGAAAAATCTTTATTTAAAAAAAGGGGAAAAGATTTGCACTGTTACTTCACCAAAGAAGATAAAGGGATAGCAAATAGCACATAAGAAGATACTTGACATCATTAACCATTAGGGAAATACAAATTAAAGCCATAAAGAGACACTACTGCCTTCCTATTAAAATGTCTAAAACTAAGAAGTCCAACCATACCAAGTGTTGGTGAGGATGTGGGGCAACTGGAATGTTCATATACCACTGCTGAGAATGTAAAATTATATAAGCCCTTTGGGAAAAAATTGACAGTTTCTTAAAAAGTTAAACACACACCTACCATGTGGCCCAGCCACTCTACTCCTAGGCCTTTACTCAAGAGAAATGGAAACATATATTCTCATGAAGACATGTACATGAATATTGGCAGGTTAATTTGAAGTAACTTAAAAGTGGAAACAACTCAAAGGGATAACCCAGTTATCCACCAACAGGTGAATGGATGAACAAACTGTGGTATGTCCAAACAATAGAAGACTATTCAACAATGAAAAGGAATGAATTATTGATATACACAATGACATGAATGAATCTCAAAATAATTATGCTGAGTGAAAAAAGCCACACAAAAATCGGTACATACTAAATGATTTCATTGATTCAGTCTACAAAATGCAAACTAATTTATAGTGACAGAAGGCAGGTCGGTGATTGCCTGGGGAGGTGGCAGGGAGGTGGTGGTACGATGAGGTCAGCAGGAGAGAGGGACTACAAAGCAGCATGAAGAAACATTTGCAGGTATGTTCATCATCTTGACTGTGATGGTAGTTTCATTGGTGTACACATATGTCAGAACTTATCAAATTATATACTTGATAAATGTACAGTTTATTTTCTGTCAATTTTACCTCAATCAAGCTGTTTAAAAAATCCTAGCAGCACTGGTTGTTTTCAGTAGGGGAAATAGTGTGGAGGGGGAAGGGAAGGAAACTTTTTACAAAATATCCTTCCGTGCATTTTAAAATTTGAACAGTGTAAACCTATTGTCTACTCATATATCAACACGTAATGCTAAATGTTATCATCAAGTAAAAATGGCTTAAGCGGGACAGTCCAGAATTTCTCTCTTCAAGGCTATAACTCCTCTTAGTCTGGGTAGTCCAAGAACCCTGGAGCTTATACAGTCCAAATGGAGTTCTACCCACCATCTTCTACAAGCATGGAGGAAAGAGCCCTGGTGTTTACCAGACAGATCATGATTGCTGGACCTTCCCATTCGCCTCACTCAAGCATCTGTTCCTCCTCCATCTGTCCAGCCGTCACTGGTCCATCCACACTGCAACCTAGTCCTGCTTGATTCAGTCCCCAGCCCAGGCAGCGTGTGCTTCTGAAAGAGGGCGACCTCCTTGCCGACTCTCTTTGCCCTGGACCAGGCTCACTTTAAGGTCTTTTCCAACTGGCTCCCCATGTTGTGGTTCTGAGCAGCCCAGCCCTAGGAAGTTTCCATTTCAGATTTCAGGTGTTTACCCTCCAGAGATAAATGAGTAGAGGCTCTTCTTGGGACTCCTCTACTAAAACCAAACAGAGGTTCCGTCTTCAGTAATTGGCAATGCTAGCTCAGATCTCAGTGGGACACCCTGGTACACTCTACTCTCTAACATTGGGGCCAGACTACAATTTACAGTCTCTAGCCTCATATGGGGTCTCAGCAATGTTCAGCAATCCTTTTACATGTCCCTGATCAGCTCCATTGTTCACACCTTCATCCAGGAGGCACTCACTAGGAATCTGGTAAGTGATGGACACCATGTTAGGCAAAGGGTACATAAAGATGACTAAGACATAGTCCTGTCTTCCAAGGCGCTCACTCTTAGCCAGGGCAACAGAAGCATAAATGATGCTTGTAAACACAATATTAAAGGTGGTATATTAAAGATTTCATAGAGAGTTCAGAGGGAGCACAAAGGAGGAAGTGTTTAATTTTACCTGAGTAAGTCACAGAAATGAGTTTTGAACTGAGTCTTGCAAAACCAGTAGACATTTGTCCAGGGAAAGGGCCTTTCAGGCAGAGGAGCCAGTATGATTAAAAGAAAACAAAATGTGGGGGCATGCAACTGCATGGAGCATATGGGTAAATGCAAGTGTTTCAGCATGGTTGCCACAGTAGTGAGTATGCCAAGGAAAAGACTGTGAGAGATGGGAGGGACAAGCATGGGTGAGTTTATGGAGGACCTTGTAGGCTAGGCAAAGAAGCTTGGATTCTTTTTTTTTTTTTTAAAACAATTTATTGAAGTATATCATTCATACATGAACACACATAAACTCTAAGTGTTCAGTAAACATCATGAACCTACAAAACAAACATGCATAACATCATGCAGGGCTCCCACACATCACCCCACCACAAACATCCTGCATTGTTGTGAAACATTTGTTAACAAATCATGAAAGAGCATCGTCAAAGTATTGCTACTAACTATAGTCTGTATCTTCTTCCCCTACACAATTTTTTTAAGGATTTATTTATTTATTTATTTACTTTTATTCATTTTTACACATACCACACTCCCCGTTTTTGCTGTTTTTATGTCCATTTGCTGGGTAACTCTCTGTGTCCATTTCTTGCCCTCTCTGCTCATCCTTCTCCTCCTGTCTTCACTGGGATTCGATCCTCAGAACCTCCGATGTGGGAGAGAGGCGTCCTACCACCTGTGCCACCTTATTTCCTGGTTTTTCAGTGCACCTCGTCTTGGCTCTCCCTTGTGTCACTCTCCTGTTATGTCATCATCTTGCTGCAGGGCTTGGCAGCTCACCTGCTCACAGGGCCTGGCAGCGCACCCGCATGCAGGGCCTGGTGGCCCACATGCATTCTATATTTTTCTCTTTTTTATTTTTACCAGGAGGTCCCAGGGATCGAACCCAGGTCCCTCCATAACAGAGATGGACGCCCAACCACCCGAGCCACATCCAAACCCTTCCATTTATCTCTTAAGGTTGACCAAAGATACCCAACGTTACAGTCTTTTCCCAGACAGGATGGTCATATAATAAATCAGCCTTAGTTTATCTCCAGCATTCTAAAAACCAGACCTAGGGAGAAAAACTAGGTCTAGGGACACATGCATGGTTTCTAATATAGTGAATGTTTAGCCTACCCTGATTATCACAAAATCAGGAGAGCGAGAATATTCGCAGCTTGGATTCTCTTTTAACCTATAAGATGAGAAGCTATTAAAAGCTTTTCTTCTAAGCAGTGACAGAAGCAGATTTATTCTTTAGAATTATCCATCTACCAACAACATGAAGGGCCATTCAAGGTGGTTGAGAAAGGCAGGAGGAATATCAATTACGGGGCTTTTGTAAACAGTCTGGGATAGTCAGGGAGCAGAGCAGGGAAGGGGTGTGGATTATATTTAGGAAATAGAGTCAAATGATTGGGGATGTAAAGGGATTAAAAAGAGAAAGGAATCGTGAATGACCATCAGTTTATTGTTTCAGGGAATTATGTGCATGAATGGTTACACGAATGGATGGATGGATGGATGGTAGTACCACATACAGCATTAGAAAGTACAGGAAGAAAAGCAGGTTGAAATGTTTGTGAACCATCCAGGTGTAGTGGTCCAATAGGCAGTGGACTACTTCATCTGGAAAGAGACTTGGTCTGAAGATCTCCATTTAGGAGTCTTCAGTGGAAGGTAGTAACGGATCAGACTATAAGGGGAGAGGAGGGACTATGAAGAGAACAGTGAGCTCGGGACAAAATCCCCTGGTGAACACCACCATTGTCAGGCAGCCAAAAGCAGAGGATTCATGTGAGAAGACCTAGAAAAATTTGACAGAGAAGAAAGAGAAAACCAAGAAGTAAGGACATCATGAAAATTGTGAGAGCCAGTCATTCACACCTAGACTATTCACACCCTGAATATTATAGACATGACAGTGTTATACTAAGGCTAAGACATCAAAGACCTAAGTTCTGTCTTGCCCTCTCTTGGCTCACTCACTGTGAGGGAAGTCAGCTGGCACATCATGAGGACACTCAAGCAGCCTATAGAGAGGCCACAAGGCAAGGAACTGAGACTTCCTGCCAATATTCAGAAGCCCTCCCAACCATGTGTGTGAGCCATGTGAGCCATTTTGAGGTCAGATCCCATAGCCCCAGTCAAGTCTTCAGATGACCATCTTTTTTTTTTTTTTTAAGATTTATTTTGTTTATTTATTTCTCCCTCCTCCTCGCCACCCTCATTGTTTTGCACTCACTGTCTGCTCGTCCATTTTTTTTAGGAGGCACCAGGAACCAAACCTGGTACCTCCCATGTGGGAAGGATGGCTCAAAACTTGAGCCATCTCTGCTCCCTGCTTGTTGTGTTTGTCATTGTGTTATCTTGCTGCATCTGTCGTCATCTTGGTGCATCTGTCGTCATCTTGGTGTGACGTCAACTCACTGCGCCAGCCCCTCACGTCAGCTCGCTGTCTTGCTTGTCTTCTTAGGAAGCACTGGGAACTGAACCTGGGGCCTCCCGTGTGGTAGGTGGGCACCCAAGGGCTTGAGCCACATCTGCTTCCCCAGATGACCATCTTGACTGTAGCCTCATGAGAGGTCTTAAGCCAGAACCACCTGAATTCCTGATCCAAAGCAACTGTGAGATAATAAATGATTTCTGTTTTAAGCTTCTAAATTTTGGGGTAATTTATTATGCAGTAATAGTTTGCTAATACTGAAATCAAGGACAAGAAATCTCTGGGGGAAATGACCAACAATGATAAATACCACAGACTTATTGGGTATGATGAGAACTGAAAAGCATCTTTTAGACCTGGCAACTCAGTATGACTGGTCAGCTTTACCAGAGTCATTTTGCAGAGGGGAAGGGGTCAGAGACGGTGTAGTGAGTTGAGAAGTGATGAGAGGTGAAGAAGAGACAGGAAGTATAGAATCCTCTTATAATAAGATGTGAAGAAAAGGTCCAGTAGCTCTGTAAACCCTGCAAAAGTAACGAACTCAGTAGGAAACGAATGGGGGGGATCCCACAGCACCCATATGCCCCTTCCTCCTTTCTAAAGAGTCAATTTTGTTTCAGGATCCACTCCTCCCCTACAGAGGCCAGATGACTCAGGAAGTTAACTCCATCCTTAGCTCTGGGGGTAGATTCTGATTAGTTTAAGCTATTCAAATTATAACCCTCCCTCTTGACAGTAATTGGTTTGAACCAAGGCTTAGGCCAATCAATTCATGCCTTTTCTCTGGTGACTGTTATTAGTCCACAGGTTAATCCAATCAGACTGAAGGGAGGGGCAGATTTTTACTGAGTGGCACAAACGAATTCTTTCTCTTATTGTACCCGAACAGAAACATGTGCCCTAGTTGGTGCTGGAAGTAATCTTGTGACCATGAAGGAAGCCAGTCTAAAGACTAAACCTTATGGATCAGGCAGAGTTGAAAAGCAGTAGAGAAACTGAGCAAGTACTATCTTTGGGTTCTAGTTTTGAGAGATAATACATTTTACCATTGTTCAAGCCATTTTGAATTGGGTTTTCTATTATTTGTAATCAGAAGCATCCTGGTTCAAGCCAGAAGGGGATGCAGGATGGGTGAACAGTAGATTTTTAGAGCAGAAGGAACGAGAATTTATTTACAGGCTGAGAAAAAGGAGTTAGAGGAGAAAAAGGCAGAAAATATGGGAGATGGAGGTGAGAGGTCCCTGAGGATTGGGAAGGACATGAATCAAAACTTTTATACCTGAAAAAGAAGAAAAACAAATAAAAAGAAGAAAAAAAGAAAAGCTAAGAAACAAAACAAA
>JAQZBX010015579.1:0-37394 GCA_029593785.1 Cabassous unicinctus | reverse complement strand
TTGAGGATGTTCAAGATCATTTTTCTTAAAGTTTGTATGTCCAAAGTCTGGTATTAGTCATTAATGGCTTCTGATTTTTTTTTATCTTATTCTTTTCGATGGGCCATCATTTCCTGTTTTCTGTTTGTCTTGAAATCTTTTGTTACACATTGGAAATTTTTAATATTTTAACGTATTAAATCTGGGATTTAGTCCCTGAACTGTCTGTTCCTTAAGTTTATATCTTGATAGTGATTTGACAGAGATTTCCATGAGTGCCAGAAACTGACAAAACCAAACAAACCAAACCAAAAAACACCTTCCACAGTCTTTACAAATTGGCTTTCCATTGACTGGTGCTCTCCCTTCACAGTTTAGTCCTCATCTCAAGAATAGCTCCAGGCAAAAGTGTAGTATAATGTCCTCTCTTTCTTCTGTAAGCTTATGTCTTGCCTTAGGCTTGTGCTTGCTCATGGCCTTAGGAATTCCCCCATATCCAGGAATCTAAATGTCTTCTCTACTCCTTTTGAAATAGTCTCCCCCACCTCCAGAGTGCTCTATTGTATGTCCTAAAGCCCATAATCCTTAGACACAGGCTGCTGTCATTTAATTGTGTGTTATACTACTTAAGCTGTCTGCAAGTTGCTTCTGCCTTCAGGGCAATTTCTTGGAGGGCAAGCCAGAGATGAGAGTCCTGGCTCAGTCTTTCAGGCTGTCACCTGAGAGATTGGCACCAACATACAGTGTGGTGGTTTGAACCTCTATGTACCCCAGAAAAACATGTTCTTAAATCTAATCCATTCTTGTGGGTGTAAAACCATTGTAAGTAGGACCTTTTGATGAGGCTTTTTCAGTTAAGGTGTGACCCACATCATTCAGAATGGGTCATAATCTTATTACTGGAATCCTTTTTAAGAGAAGGAAATGCAGATAGAGAAAGAGAATGCCACAGAAGCAAGAAGTGGAAGCAAGGAAACCCGGAAGAGAAGAGAGAGACCTGCAGATGCTGCCATTTGCCTTACCATGTGGCAGAGGAGCCAAGAATCATTGACAGCCAATCTTTGGGAAGAGATGATCACATTGATGATGACTTGATTTGGACATTTTCTCAGCCTCAAATTGTAAACTAATAAATTCCCATGCTTTAAACCAATCCATTTTATGGTATCTGCTTTAAGCAGCCTAGGAAGCTAAAACATACAGGTACCCTGATATGTGCATAGGGGATACTCTGATTCCTCTGGAACAGAGCTAGGGACCTACAGTTGAGCACAGGTCAGCTCTATACTGTGCTGGAAGGGGTGCAGGGCTGGGACAGCAAAGGCATAATGAGCTTTTCCTACCATTTTAGAGCTGTTTTCTTGATTCAACACTTGTCTAGTTACTGCAACCCTTTAGCTCTTTTACAGAATTTTGGGGAAATGGCTCTGCTCATTTTTCCTAGTTGTTTAAAGATTCTGTGAGGGAATCACATCCTGGAGTATCTTACACTGCCATCTTGTCTTATATCAGCATTAGCATCTCTTCTTCATAGATGGAAAAGAGAGGCACAGATAGGTCAGACAATTTCCCTAAGATAATATAATGGATTACTGGAAAAGTGAGAATTGTAACCCAGGTTTTATGTTTTCCAGACAAATTATTAGTCAACTGAACCCCCATTATTAAAAAGTATTCCCTGGACCAATGGCATGAGCATTAGCTTGGAGATGGTTAGAAATGTAGAATCCCAGGCACCACCCATACCTACTTAATCAGAATGTGCATTTTTAACAAGGTCCCCAGATGACTCATATCTATATTAAGGCAGCCCTGAAGCAGACCGCTGTTCTAAAGGACAGCTCTCTGAAACAAACTGTATAGCATTTATAAGTTTGTTTTGCTTCTGTGGGGTCTGTCTTGAGTCCTGGATGCCCTGATTGAAAAATGTTAAGAGGACAGACACAAACTGAGGCTCTGGGTTCAGTAACTGTCTGGTCTTGATTCTGGAATTTGGATTTCAGATAAATTACACTTTTAGTGAGTTTCAAGTAGCTAATGACAAAGCAAGTGGAGCATTCTTTTCAAGGCAATTAGTTTTCTCTGTGCTTGTTTATTTGTGGTTTGCCAATTCAATTTAGTATCTGCAAACTTCTTGGTGACTACGGAAGCATCAAAGCTTTAACTGTATTTAGTTGACATCTGCTTCTTTGAATGTATTGTCTGCTATTCTCCAAGCTCAGAGTGAAATATATCCAAGTGCTCCATAGGATATTTCAATATCCACAATGATTTTTATTGTTTTCCCAAACTGTAATGAAAGAGGTGTTATCGCCTTCATTCCCCTGACTAGATTTCAAATTTGGTTGTAGACTAACACATCCATCTGTCAACTGGAGGTATAAAGCAAAATCTATTTGGTATCAGAATTGAAATGAATCACTGGGATGGAAAACAGTTATGAATATTTTCTTGTGGGGAGAAAGTATTGTCAGATTTAACCACTATCATATCAGTTCATGTATAAGGTGCACATCCAGTTTAGGATTTCATAAGACAAGGTCAGAGTAATCATGAAAAATAGATGCTAAAGCAATTTCCTGGTAGAGAAGAATGAAGAAAATTGAAATGAATCTTGAGGGATCAAAAAACCCTTTTGAATATTTTTTACTTTTTTTTTCATTTCCAAATAAATAGCCTTTTGATTTGAAGGACTCTGTCTGGAAGAGATTGTAATTCAAGGCATGATAGAATCCTGCAGATTTTTGCATATCTCTGTGGTATTAGAGTGCATTTATTTCATGTACATGAATGTTGGTAGCAAATGTGAGCAGACCCCCATGCCCAAAGTATATTGTTTGGAGACGAGATACAACTATACAGTGATATTCTGCAAACTGAGAGCCTCAGCTCAACATGATTGGACCCAGAGTTAGTACTGTATTTGCTAAACACCATGGTAAGCCTCAGCAAGCCAGTGTGTGAAATCCTTCTAATAACTTCACATGCCTGAAAATTAGGGTAACTGGTAAAATGATAACTTCTCCCATCTGAAATCCATCAAACCCACCAGGTCTAATTCTAATACACATGAACATGACTATAAGGTCTTCAGAGAAATGTCACACGTATTAGGCCCTAATGTTGAGAAAAGAGCGGAAAAGGTATCCCAGAAAATATGACATGTAATATATATCTCTTCCTTATTTACAGACAATTTTAATCCTTTTCATTAATTCATAGCAAAGTAGAAAGAAGATAATAAAAATAAATAACAACACCATGCCTGGCAGAATGGGAACTTGAAATGGTGGTTGAGGTGATTTTCCATCTCAGTCCCTCATGGACTTATTGCCCTTATGTCCACAGTGAAGAAGGTAATAATCATCCAAAAATGGTTTCATACTCCAGCCATCAGTTAGGCCAGCCTCTGTCCACATGTACATTCTCACATAGGTGACCCTCTAGAGGAAGATGTTCTATTTCCCCCACATTTTCTTCCCACCACTGAAGATTTGTTGCCTGGGGCTGCTAAAATTCTTTAGCAGTTCTCCATGATGATAACCTTACAATTATAGAAAGTTATGGATCTTCTTGAAAGCAAGGTGAAAATGCGTCTTAATTCCAAATTGCTATGTTGATGCATTTACCTTACCTTCAATTTTGAAATTCCCAAACTGCAAGCGAATGCATGTTCTCTGACATTTGTGGTAATGTTATTGTTAACTCAATCTTTACTGTTTAGGAGGTGCAAATTGATGCTATTTGGCTTCTATGCAATGCTGTGTGTGTGTGTGTGTGTGTGTGTGTGTGTGTGTGTGTGTATGTATATATATATTTATACTCACATTTGAAAAAGAAGATTGGTTTAGTACTTGAAATGATATTTCTGTTGAAAATCTAAGTTGGAAATGCACAGTAATACCCAAAAGAGTACAAATGATAAGCCTTCTATATTTTACATTGGAGATAGCCTAGAATATGCTGTTATGTTACTCTAATTTCTTTCCTACTTGGAATTGCCTGCTACTGACTCTTGAAAATTGAAGAAATAATGTGTGCTTGGAATCAGAGCTGCATTGCAAAGCAGTTCAGCTGTACTTTCAAGGCATATAAAGCAAAAGACATTTTAGAAGGTTTCAAGTTTATATTTTTCATATATTATTCTCCCTTATGAAGATTTTTATGCACCTTTGAAATATCTTCCTTGAAAGAAAATAAATGAAAAATGATAGCATACTTAGATATGAATATTTCATTGATACTAAGCATAGGATTGCAGCCCATGGGTGTTTCAGCAAAAGGGCCTCTGTCCCTCCCACCCGCTCTACCATGACTTGAGTTTTTCTAATGTTGGCCCTGAGAAAATGTCATGATTGTGTCATCATCTCAACATCCTGAATTTCCATATGAGAAATATTGCATGCTCACTTAAGTGGTAGCATGGCAGAGATGTTTAAAGACTGAATTCAAGTAAGAGTCATAGAGTATAAACACAGAGATTGTCAATACGATGCCATAGCTGAGTATCAGTGGTTTACTTCATTCATTCATTCATTCATTCATTCATTCAACAAATCTTGAGTACTCATTATATACAGGCATTTCTCCAGGCCCTAGGGATACAGCAGTGAACAAGAAAAACTGTCCCTACCCTTTTGAGGCTTAATTTCTGGTAGGGGAATCAGAGAAGATGCAAATAGATATGGTGATGAGTGCCATGTAGACAAATAAAAGCAGGGTAAGAATGGAGGTTATTTTAGATAGTGTGGTGGGGGAAAGGCTATTTGAATAGTTGATAATTGAGCAGAATCTGAATAAAGCTAGCAAATGTACCATGAACCATGCAGAGATGTGGGTCTGGAAGCACATTCTAGGCAGAGGAAATATCAATTATAAAAGCCCTGGAGGCAAGACTGTATCTGATGTCTTAAAGCAGTGTTGTCCAATAGAAATATAATGAGACCCTTAAATGTAATTTAATTTTTTATTAACCATATTAAAAAAGTAAACATAAACAAGCAAAATTAATTTTAATAATATATTTTATCATTTAAAAATGTAATAAATGTAATAAAAAGCATATATGAAAATCTCACAGCTAACATTATACTTAGTAGTGAAAGACTGAAAGCCTTCCCCTTAAGGTCAGGAACAAGAAAAGGATGTCCACTCTTACCACTGGTATCCAACATTGTGCTGGAAGTTCTAGCCAGAGAAATTAGGCAAGGAACAGAAATAAAAAACACCCAAAGTGGGAAGGAGTAAAAAATAAAATTATGTCTAGTCATAAATGACATGACCCTATATATATATAGAAAATCCCAAAGAATCTACAAGAAAGCAACTATAGCTAATAACTTAATTCATCAAAACTGTAGGGTGCAATATCAACCAGCAAACATCAGTTGTGATTTTATACACCAGCAATGAACAATCTGAACAGGAAATCAAGAAAACAATTCCATTTACAATATAAAAGAATATAAAAAATAAAGATAAACTTATATAGTAATAAATTTAACCAAGAATGTAAAAGATTTCTACACCTAAAACTATAAAGTAATGCTGACAGAAACTAAAGATGACCTAAATCAATGGAAAGACATCCCTTGTTCATGGACTGGAAGACTTAATTTTGTTAAGGTATCAATATTGCCAAAGTTATTTCCAGATTCGATGTAATCCCAAAGAAAATTTCTCTTTTTTGGAGAAATAGAAAAGCCAATCATCATATTTTGTTGGAATGGCACAGAGAACCAAATAGCCAAAACAAACTGGGAAAAGAAGACCAAAATTGGAGGACTCGCACTTCCCAATTTCAAAACTTACTACAAAGCTACAGTAATCAGAACAAGTTTGGTACTTCCATAAAGACAAACAGAGTTAAGAAATGAACCCACACATCTATGGCCAATTGATTTTTGCGAAGGGTACCAAGTCCACTCAATGAGAAAAGAATAGTCTTTTCAAAAAAGGCTAGTGGGAAAGCTGCTTTCAGAAGAATGAAATTGAACCCCTACTTCACACCATATACAAAAATTAATTCAAAACAGATTAATGACCTAAATATAAGAGCTAAAACCATATAACTCTCAGAAAAAAAAAATAGGTGAACTCTTCAGACCTTAGTCCTGATTAGATTCTTAGACAAGACACAAATAACTGGAACAACAGAAGAAAAAACAGGGAAATTGAACTTCAGAATTTTTTTTTTAATGTGGGTATCAAGGGACGTTATCAAGAAAATGAAAAGACAACTTACAAAATGAGAGAATTTATTTGGAAATCATATATCTGATGAGATTTTAATATCAAGAATATATAAAGAACTCCTATAACTCAACAACAAAAAGACAAACAACCCAACTAAAATGGGCAGAAGAATTGAATAGACATTTCCCCTCCAAAATTTATCCAAATTGTCAAAAAGCACATGAAAAGATGCTCACCATCATAGGTATCAGGGAAATGCTAAATAAAACCACATGAGATACTACCTCCCACCCACTAGGATGGCTATTCTTTTTTTAAAAAATGGAAAATAGCAAGTGTTGGTGACAATGCAGGAATGCTCATCCATTGTTAGAGTGAATGTAAGGTGGTGCAGCTGCTGTGGAAATAGCTTAGCAATTCTTCAGAAAGTTAAGTATAGCATTATCATGTAACCTGGTGATCCCACATCTAGGTGTACATCCCAAAGAATTGAAAACTGGAACTCAAACAAGTATTTGTACACAAGTGTTCAAGTAGCATTATTCACATTAGCCAAAAGGTGGAAGCAGCCCAAGTGTCCATCAACAGACGAATGGATAAACACAATGTGTTATATCCATACATTGGAATATTATTCAGCTGTAAAAAAGAATGAAATTCTAATATCTGCTATAATATGGATGAAACTTGAAGACAGCACAGTGAGTGAAATAAGCCAGACACAAAAGGACAAATAGTCTATGGTTTCACTTATGTGAAATAGTTAGAATCAGCAAATTTATAGAGACCGAAAATAGATTAGAATTTATCAAGGACTGTGGGAGGGGTAATGAGGAGTTATTGCTTAATGGGTACGGAGCTGCTGTTTGGATGATGGAAAAAATGGTAATGGACAGTGGTGATGATACCACCATATTGTGAATGTAATTGATGTCACTGGGTGGTGCACATGAAAGCGGTTAAAATGGGAAATTTTGCATTGTATATATGTTACTACAACAACAAAAAATTTTAAAGTGTGTGGCTAGAAAATTATAATGAATTGTACTATAAATTCTTCTCCCTAATTTCTCCATCTTCTAACCCTTCCTTCAACCAGCTTTCTTCATGACTTCTCTCAATGGTGATGCGTTTTCAAAGGTGCTGTAGTTTGTAGGAAAATTAAGGACTGGCTTCAATTTCAGGATTTTCCTCTGGTGCCGGTGTCATTTTGGGCACATCATTAACCTCTTTGGTCCTAAGACTGACTCTGACTGGGGTATATAATAAAACTATAATCAAACTGCTGGGAAGGTTTAATTATACACTGCTAGAGGCTGTCGCAATATTATATGAAGAACAGAGGTAGCTTTAATAATAAACGGAGCTGTTACACCTGGCTTGGTCTTCAAATCCCTCATCTCCATTTCAGAGGAGTCCCATTCCTACAACTGCTGCGTAACTCTTCTGGACTGTGGTGTCCCTAGAGCTACATTTGACATTCTCTCCTTTACCAAAAATGAATAAGTATAGACAATGAAGGTCTGCAATCCATTTAAGGTCTGGAATTCTTCAATCACTTCCCTTTCATGATTAAACAAACTCAAGTATTACATGACACACAAACTAGAAAGACCACATGTTAAATCATGGCTTTTTCTGCACACACTTTGAGTCCAAGGAATTTAGTAATTCCTACTCCTCTTCCCCTTTCTTCCCCTCCCCCCACCTACTCATTCCTTCTTCTTGCTCAGAAAAGGATCTCAGAACTGTAAATGATTTCCTAGGAGTTCTTCTTTCCCTTTTTCTGGTCCTACATTTTGCACAAAGAAATCACAAAACCAATTGGATTATTTGTAGTCTTACACAATGGACAACTAATATTTTTTTTTTTAATTGACCTCTGTGATTTTGACAATTGGTCAATAGTCCCATAATCCAAGTGATCTGAAATCTGACAGCTTTTATCTTAACATATTTGAAATTTTTCTTTGGAAAATAAGAGGTGGGATTTCATTTCATTTGTCAAGTTGTATTTTCCTTTGACTTTAAAGATCACTTCAAGTCTTTTTGCAGCGCTATGCAATTTGTGATGAATCTTTCCATTTAAATGATACTGCAGCAGAAAGAGAAAGGTCAGAGTCCAGAAGGAGAACAGCAGGGAAATATTACTTAAGATAATGCTCAGACAAGCTCTTGTATGGAATTAATAGGCTTTAATTTTGAATATATTCAAGAGTGAGTTTTCCAAAAAGTCTGTCACCTATTTTGATGCTTATTATATACTTACAAATAAATCACAGTTGAATTCATAGACCCAATTTATTTATTGTAAAGAAATGAACAAGGCAATATGCTTTCTATGCCTTTCCAATTAGAGTTTAGATCAATTTATCTTTGTGAAGATATTGCCTCATTGAATGTTTAAAATATATTATGACATGTTATTGGAGCCAACTAGCTGGAACACAAGGTTCCCGAGACTCAACATTCATTATTTATCCATTTATACTAATGAACCTTTATATCTAACATGGCCCCTGCTCAGATTTGAATAGAGCCTCAGAAGCACAACCTGTTTTAAATTTATGACATAACAACAATTGCTTATGACAAAAAAGAATGACATAAAAGTGCATCCATTTTCCCCCACAGGAAGACAAATGATAAGATTTTTTAAAAAACGAGATGGCAGTCCTCTCCCTTTCTTAGAAGAAAAATTAGTCTTAAGAAAAAGAAATCCAAAGATCATAAAGCATAAAAAAAATTGATTTGGGGATGCAAGATGGGATTGAGTTATAATATAAAAGTTACTGGTCTTTTCCTACTGAAAGGCAAAACCAATTGATTTATGATCACAACTCTAAGCTTGCTTTTCCCCTTGTTCTTCCCTCCCTTTTCCCCTTGGGAAGGGACTGTGTATACTAGGTGGCCTGTCTCTTTTGATTTGCCACACTTCGTCTTAATTATCAGTGCTGGAAGATCAGGCAGTAGTATTTTCTAACTTCAAAGGCTTCAACAGCCTGATCAGCATGAGGAGGGTCAGCTGTGCCAGGATGCAGAGTGACAACAATATGGTGTCTTCATATTTTAGAAGTGTCAGCTCATTTTTTATTTGTAGCACATCAAAGTGAAAATGAGGACACAAGAAGGGTTTTACTCTTTGTTATGCTCTTCTTAAGTGACAGCCATGTTTTCCATTTCAACGCCCAGGCCAGGGAACCTAAAGAACAATTCTTTTTAATTTATACTTTTCACATTCACAGAACTTGAAAAAAATAGCTACTGTTGGCAAAGTGGAATAGGAAAACAACGTGCTTATTACAAAGTGCTTATTGAGAAACACGGTTAGAGATCTCAAGAGGGTATTTGGAGTAACAAAAATACTGAAATCATATTGCCAGGTATTAGTGAGTAATAACAAAGCCACAGTCATGATAATAGCAATAGAAGCAGCAGCAGAATGGCTAACGTTTATTGAGGGTTTGCAGGTTGTCAGATGATTGGACAAAGGCTCAGAGAGGTTAAATAACTTGGTTATTTTTATTCAGTATGGTGTGGATTTAGGATTCTAAACCAGGCCATCCGAAGCAAGAGCCCACTCTTGTGACTACTAATTGTTTAGTGAAGCCTCATCTTAAGCATGAATTAGGTTCTGAATTCAGCAGTTGGGGCAAATATCACAAATAGCCAAAATTACCCTCAAGACACCATTAAATTGTTTGTAAAGTACAGCCTAAATTTTAAATGTTGGGGTGTGTGTATAATATCCCAGTGATGCTTATAGTAATATTTAATAAATGAAAGAACATAATAGTGAAATACAATTTTAGACTGTTTTAAGGTAGAAACCCAAAGCAAGCATAAGCAGTAGCATTTGCATATATAATATTGATGCATAATGTGATTTCACTGTACTATGAAGATGATGATATTGGGCATGAGTTTCTTTCTTTGAAAGGAAGCTCCATAATGAACAGATTATAATCACATCATTTGAGTGGATTCATGGCCTCTTTTTCCAAGGAAATGCACTTTCCCTTAAGTCCAGTGAATGGTGTAAAACTGGGGAAGTGAAGTTTGAATGTGTTTCAGAAGCTAGAGTTTCAAGTGATACTATAGTCTGTGCTTGATTCTCATTCCTAAATGTCTCATTTAACCTTCACAGACACTCTGTATGCTTAGCAATATTCCATGTTTTTTGGAGTAAATGAACATTCAGGGATGTTAAGTAACCTGTCAAGGTTTCACAGCCACAAGTTTGCTAGGAAATCTTTGGAAAATCCTGTTCCTGCTGTCCATTTGTGAGGAGACAATCAGTCCTTCATCAGAAAAAGATGAATCTGATAAAATTTTTGCCAGTTGAGCATGTGCCACTGGGATTGACCTCTGGTTCTCCAGGGATCCTCATATGTGGTGAGAAGGGGACAGGATAAAGGCAGAGCATGTTCAGCCAAATGTTTGTATCTTGTTCTTTGTCATGATAAATAATGCATGCAAGCTGCATTGAATATTTCTGTTGGAGAAGAGAAGGCACCCACCTCTCAGTGTCTAAATTGAAGAAATAAACATTCATGGATGTCATCACTGCCATTCTCCCCTGGGGAAAAAAAGGGAAGTTCCTTTGAGTAGAACCCAAGTGAAGTGGTGGGCAGGATGGGCACAGAAAGTAACAGGTTTCTCTTTCTACCCCAGCTAATTGAGGGCAAAGGAGAGCTTCACTGTCTAGGCTGTTGAAGCAAAATTAAAGAAACTTTGCAAGCAGAGGGATGAGAAACCTATGTAGATAATTTCTGATTATTTCTTAACAGACTCTAAGAAAATTAAAAGGGCTTAGTAGAAAAGTCCTTTGCACTGATGGCTGGTCTTTGGAGTTTTGAATTTTTCACTCACGAGCTGAGAAGAGGAACCACTTAATTATTTCTGACAAGGAGGAAGACATTGCCCAGAAAGCATCTGGGCCTCCTGGCTCCTGGGCCATTGGTTTTCCACTGTGTCACTCTGTTTTCCATCGTTCCTTGGAGCTACTCCAAGGTGGGTTGCAACCATCTTCCAATGATCACTCGCATGCCACTGTGGGTGGGGCTCATCTTTGAAGGGAGTCATATAAACCAAGGTGGAGTCTTGTATAGATAAAAATCAGAGCCTGTGCATTGAAACCCTTTAGGCAATGAACTCTATAAGAGCATCGATGGGTGTTGGTGTTTGTAACTACCAAGGAAATAAATTTATTTTTCTAAATCAGTTGAGGTTTTTTTGTTTTGTTTTGTTTTTTGTCTTTTTCATTAACTTCATTTACTAAGGTTTAAGTAAATCATAGCCACTCAGTTCATGGCCCATTATCATTTTCATTGGTTCAAGCAAGACCTTTTTCCTGTTTTATTAACTTATTCTTTATCCACATTCCCTTTCCCATTTTCCTCACCACAGGTGCTCATTCTAATGTGTTATCATCAAATGCTTATTGTATTTTGCTTGCATGTATTTTTAATTTTTACAAATGGATTATAGATCTCATTCTGTTCTTCACTTATCTTTTTTACCTTGCACTCTATCTGTTGGATTCACCCATGTTACTTCTAACTGCTTTATAGTTCTGCACGGTGTTCATCCACCACATTTTACCTATCCATTGCCTTCAGCTTCCATCTCTGTTATCATAACTGTAATATCTATACCCATACCTGTCTACTTTGTAGACCTGGCTGATAATTTCTTTGGATTATATACTTGGGAGCCGAATTGCTGGGTCATAGGGTAAACCTATACCGAATTTAACCAAGTATTTTCAGACTGTCATTTAGCCTATCTATACAAGTCTATGCTCCCACAACAAAAGTAATATATCATAGAATAAATTTGCAAGTTTCTGATAATTTATCATATTGAGTATTTCTTCACATGCTTTTTGGCCTCTTAAGGCTTTCTCTGCTAAATTAATCTTTTATATATTTGCCTGTTTATTGTGGTTTCTGTTTTTGCTTGTTTATTTATTTGCAGGAGTTCTTTGTTAAATTTAAAAATTGAAGATATATTCTTTCAATCTGTCATCTATCGTTAAAGGTTGTTTATGAGATTCTTTGTTGCCTACACCAAAGAGGCTAGAAAAGCTAACTCTGTGTTCTTCTTGCTTTCCTTGCAGCTAAAGGGAACAGTGTGACTCAGTTCTGGACAATGAAGTATAAACAGAAGCTTTTGCTTTCCTAATAAAGGGGATAGATGTCATTGATGAACCTTCCTTGCCCTTTCTGTTCCTCAGAACCTTGTGCTCGTGTGCCTTAGGCAAGACAATAACATTTCCCCCCTTCTGGGCCCTTCCCTTAATGAATGGTGTTCTAGTTTCCTAGGCTGTCCAAAGCAGACACCGTAAAATGGGTTGTCTTAAACAATGGGAATTTGTTAGCTTACAGTTTTAGGTTGAGAAAGGGTCCACATCAAGGCGTTGTCAAGGAGATGCTTTCTTCCCAAGGACCAGCTGCTGGTGATGAGGAGCCTTGGCTCCTCTGCCAAATGGCAAGGCACATGGCACTATCTGCTGCTCTCTCTCTTCTCTTCTGGGTTTTGTCGGTTTTGTTTCCCTGGCACGCGCGCGATCTCTCTCTCTTTCCATTTTGTTTATAGAGGACTCCAGAAGAAGGATTAAGTCCCATCCTGAGTGAGGTGGGTCACACCTTAACTGAAGTAGTCTCATCAAAAGGTCCTACTAACAATGGGCTCACACCCACAGGGATGGATTAGATTTAAGAATGTGTTTTTCTGGAGTACATGCAGTTTCATATAGAAGCCTGGAAACTATGGTCTCAGAATTCATTCCATCAGGGTTTCAGTTTAAACTTGGCACTCATGTGACGTTTGAAGGCAGAAGAAAAGAAGAAGCCATTTTATTGGTCCTCCAACAGCAGTGAACAGATGTATGGGCTTTGGCAGAGGAGAAATTTTGCAGTGGTTTCTGGTTCTTTTCTTTAGAATCACCTCTCCAATGCTGGGAAGTCTAATAATGATCAGTTACTTCCTATGGTTCCTGCCATTTCCTAACACCCTGAAGCTAGTTGCAAACTCAGGGCCAGCAGTGACTTACGCAGGCCTCCATTCTTCCAGATTTCTCAAAGATCCCATAAGGACTAAATTCCCTGTACTCAATCTTTTTTCTGTTTAAAACACCTACATGGGATTCTCTTTTCCTGACCAGCCTTGCCTTATACAAACAGCAATGGTATACCAGGCACTGTCGGAATGTTGTGGTCAAGCCTGAAGCAACATTCTGACATGCTGAGGATGCTGAGACCAAAAGGTAACAGGTTCTCGATGGTATCATGGGACCACTGCAACAGTTCCAGATTGCAATATGCATTCACACTTTGTATGTGAAGAAAGATAAAATGTATTTGTTCAAGGCATATTAGTGAAATTTTCTCTTATTCGTAGCCAGAACATTCCTAATTGCAGTTTATCTGTAAAATGGGGCTACAGTGAGGTTTAGTATGTAAAACACATGCAGGCTTCTTGGCATATAGTGATCACTTAAATGTTGCTGATTAGGACTAAATCATTTTGCCACTCCTTGAGTTAAAAACAAGATATTTCTCTTCTTAAGGAAATTTCCAAGGAGGAAAATTCATGTGTAGGGATTATGCTTTTCTACAGAAAAGCCTGTATATTCAGTTAAGTTGGTTCATACTAAGTTACAATATTTTTGAAAGCATGCTTTCCATTGCATTGACAAATAATAGACTTAGTGGGAAAATTTTGTAGGGATCCATGTGTGAAATACTAACTTTATTTTAAAAACTTAAGGAAAAGATTGGATCGGAGATAGCCCTATGCATTGTAAAGAAAAACAAACTTTAATGCCATGGGTACAACTTTCTCTCCTAATAGCATTTTCTATAAATATTTCTCATTTTATAATAACTTATTTTAAATGGGGTGACCATTTATAAATCCTCTGTTGGAGCCAAAAAAAGAAAATGTTGATTATATCTCGTCAACAGAGGATAGCTAGGAGGTCATTATATTCCTTACTGTTTTATGAAACCAAGACTATAATCAGTACTTTGGTTGGGAAAATCTATTTTCCTCACCCAGTGGTTTTACATACTTAGTGTCTTTAATATGAAAAGGTATTTGGCTTGTCCAACTTCTCTAGCTGCGTTCATAAATCAAGATAATCTGTATCAGCAGAGCAAACAAGAGGAAAATATTATGATAAAATGTAAGTGAGATGTGAAAGAATATTTTCCAAAAGTACAATACTAATGAAAAACATAAAACCATTATTTTATTTTATTTATTTGCTCTTACAGAATCTTTCCAAATTTGTTTCAATCTCAGGATATTTAAAAAGACTACAAAGATATATTAATATGTTGGTGCAGAATTCTTAAACTTACCTATATTTTCAAATCAAGCATTACCTTATTCATAGTCTATAAAAATAAAATTGCTTTATTAAGTGCCAGCACTGGGACTTCATAATTATCTTTGCATTGTTGCTGTAGAGAAATCTACAATTTTGTCAAAAATTTGAGGCTTGTACAATGCAATTTAAATATCTGCTAAAAGCAATGTAAAATGGGTTTAAGTGGCTCACTTTTCATTCTTACCACCTTGAACAATATTCTGGTCTCAGTGGACTGTCACCAAATTGACAAATCACAGCAAAATTGCTCATACACTGAACCTGGGAGATAAAACGGCTGAGTGACAGGTGGGACTAATCAGGTCATAGGTAAAAATCAAGATTGGATTTGATGAGGGGATTTCTTGGTCCATGGTGGATTCAATCCTTTTTTCAATATACTGAAAAGCCATTTTTATTTTGCCACGTTTGATTTTGATTATTCCACAACCGTTGCTCTGTCAGTTTTCTGCAAGAGGCTGTCTCCTCACTTGCTTCCCCTAATTCTATATCTAACCAAATAGCCTGAGGGAAAGATTGAGAGTCGATAAAAGGGTAGGGAGAAAATGAAATGATGGGGCCCCTGTGAAATTTATTTTGGAGACTTGCTATTAGGTAGACTTATGGTTAGTGGCAAAAATAAAATAGCCACATGGTGAGGCAACACCAAGATGGCTACATTCAATCAGAATGTAGACAGGAGGAGACATACCCCCTGCCTAGCTCTGGCCAGGTCTTGTCTTAGGGCCAACAGTGGCAAAGGGAGATGATCCTTTTAATTTTCATTTTCTTATATCGTTAAAAATCATTTGGTCTCTGCACAGACACAGTTTTCTTTATTCTCTTCTAGACCATAAATTTTCAACAAAAGGGTATTTTAGAACCACTGGAGGGGCATTTCCTGAATAACACAATGAATTCTTTCTCCGCCTTTTTTAAAGGGTCCTTCTAGATTAAGTGCATCACTCCTTCTCCTCCTCTACCCTCAGTGTGAATCTGGGGGGCTTTTAAAGGGGTTCTCTGGTAGCTCCACAGGTAACTTAAGAGAGCTACCTTGGTGTTACACACACACTGAGGTCAGTGGGCAAGGTGGGAGAGGAGCCCCATCATCGCTGCCTCTACAGAACCGAGGTAGCAGGTGCTGAGTACCTCAGTGAATTCAGGGAGTATGAATTTGAAGACAAGAACATCCCAGCATTGTTTATACAAAGTCCAGAAGTTTGGGGCTATGAGATACTTAATTCACTTTCATTTGCAATGCTGACTTACTTTAGATTGCTAGCTCAAGCTAGCAATCTGACTAAGAGTCACTTAGTACTAAAATGCTTATGATGAAACAGGAGCCCTTGGCCTACCCTCATCATGTGCCCCGCCCCTGCCCAAGCAACCATCTTCAATTATTTTAGCTGTGTTCTCTAATATGTACCTTCATATGTTGAATATTATGCAATTCACATTCATTCATTCAACAAATATTTAATGAGGCAAGGCTCTAGGTACAAGTACCTAGCAGTGAATAAAAGAGTCAAAATCCACTGTCCCTGTAGAGCTGACATTCTCACTGTGGGAGAAGCAGAATGAGCAAAATAAATAAGTAAAATGTATAGTATGTGATAAAGCTATGGGGAAAAAAAAAAAAAGCAAACAAGAGGGATTGAGAAAGTCAGAGTGAGGGGTCAATTTTAAATAGCATGGTGAAGGAAGATCTAAATAAGAATGCAATGACTGAATCAAACACACCCGTACACACACATGAAAACTGGGGGTGGGTAAGGGAGTGACTCGTGGAATCTGAGGGTGAAGACTTCAGGTAGAGAAAACAGCAAATGCAAAGACCTTCACGTGGGAAGCTCGTATGAGGAGTTCCAGAAACAAGAACAGGGAAGAGGGACACAGGTTGGAAGTGGGGTGAGAAAGAAAGGACAGGTGTAGTGGGGCAAATGTTGTAGGGCCTTATGCCATCACGGCCTCCGGCTTTCACTCTAAGTAAGATGGGAGTCTTTGGAGGGTTTTGAGCACAGTGATAAGATTGGACTTAGATTTAGAAAGCACCTCTCTGACTGCTGGACTGAGAATAAATGGAAGGGGGCAGGGCTGAAAAGAACGGGTAAGGACTGAAAAGAACTCAGACAAAAGGTGATAATGGCTTGCATCCAGTAGAGGATGAGAAATGGTAGGATTTAGAGCCTATTTTAGAGGTAAAGCTGGTAGGATTTATTGACAGATTGCATGTGGGTGTGTTAGAAAGAGGGGAGTCAAGGATACCTCCAAGCTTTTTGGCCTGAGGAACTAGAAGGAGAGAGTTTCTACTAACTAAGATTTTAGGAAAAGCTAGTTTAAGAGGGAAGAGCAAGAGCTATATTTGGACATGTTAGTTAAGCTTGAAATGTGCATTGGATAGGGAGACTGCACAGCTCAGTTCGCCTAGGACAGTTTTGGTTTTATCCTGTTGCCATCACAGAATTACCAGTAGCTTCCTTTCATTTCCAAAGAGCCCATTTGGATGATACATTGTTCCCTTGCTGACATATGAGTGGGAATGTCAGGGAAGCAGAAGAGTTTAGAATTCAGGGAGAGGTTGTGCTGGTTTCAGACCTGGAGACGAGCAGCAAAGGAGGCATGTTGAGTAGACAAAAGCGTAGGAAGAAAACCAGGCCAGCATGGTGTTTGGAAGCCAAGGAAGATGCTATGGAAAATTGTGTGTATCAGTCAGTGTTCGCCACAGAAACAGAACCAACAAGATACATGTATAGCTATAAAGAGATTTATTATAAGGAATTGTCTCATGTAATTGTGAGAGCTGGCAAGTCTGACTTCTGTAGGGCAGACCGGAGACTGGAAATTTTGGTAAGAGGGATGTTGAAGTCCTGAGTCCAAATACCATAGGCTGGAAACTCAGCAGAATTTCTTCCAATCTCTGGAAGCTTCAGTTCTCCCACTTAAGACCCCCGACTGGTCAGATGAGATCCATCCACATGATGGACCGTAATCTTCTTTACTTTAAGTCAACTGATTGAAGATGTTAATCCCATCTACAAAATACCCCTGTATTGCAACTGAGCCAGGGTTTGACTAAACAACAGGATACCATAACTGTGCCAAATGCTACCGCTAGGGCAAATAAGATGAAAGCTAAGTTTTGATCTCTTGATTTAGCACTGTGGTGAGCTTTTGTGATCTATTTTCTAGAGAATATTAGAACTGAAGGCCTCACTAGAAAGCTGATTTCTCATTTCCGTAGACATTGACTTCCCACTCTGACGAATGAGGAGTGAAGGCTTGGATCTCCCCCAACTCAACTTGTTATGCTTCTGCTCTCACTTCTTCTCCACTATATTTCTATCACATTTTTTTTTTCTAAATCAGTAATCTTTGCTTTCATTTGTTTAGTGCTATAAATGATGTTTACTTCTAAGCCAAGTAGTGTCCTAGGAATATACATTCTTTTTTCCTTGATCAACCCTTTATTATTATTATTTTTCCTGGAGTTAAAAATCACATTTTTTGGCCTTATTTTCTATGTGTCTTCAGATCTCACAATATCTCTATCACATGTTCATCAGTAATATGCTTAATAGACTTAACACAGAACCTCCGTTTTTCACTGGAGAATCTCATACTAGAGTACTTCATTTATTTATGTATTCAAGAAATACTTATATTTGCATATTAAGTCCAGGCACTGTTTTAAGTCGGTTATAAATATCAACTCACTTTATCATCATTGTATTTTTGCAGATATGAAAACTGAGTTACAGAGATGTTAAATATCTTCCCCAAGACAAACAGCTAAAAATTTCCACAGCAAAGATAACAACCAAGGCCATCTTGTTCCATGTAGCCAATGAATTTGCTTACACAGGCCCCTCCTGCACTCTGGGAAGGGTTCTATCAATGTCCTTATATGGCTATATATTTTATAAATCTGTAAATGTGAGATATTGTGGTATGAAGAATAATGCTCTCCCTCCCCCAAAGCTTCCCATGTCTTAATCCCTAAAACCTGTGACTATGTCACATTACATGGCCAAAGGAACTTTGCAGAGGTGATTAAGTTAAGGATCTTGAGATGGGCAGATTAGAATATTGGAAGGACCCAGTGTAATAACAAGGGTCATTATGGGAGGGATCCAGAAGAGGCAGAGATTTGGAGGTTTTACACCACTGACTTTGAAGATGGAGAAAGGAAACATGAGCCAAAGAATACAAGCAGCTTCTTGATGCTAGAAAAGGCAAAAATACAGATCCTAATGCCTTCAGAAGGAACACAACCCTGCCAATAGTTTGATTTTTAACCTAGTGAGACCCATTTTGGACTTCCTACCTCCAGAACTGTAAGATAATAAATCTGTGCTCTTCTAAGCCACTAAAGTTTTGGTAACTTGTTACTTCAACAACAGGGAACCAACACAGGTATTTTAATCCACAATTGGCTAAGGTTGTAGTCTCTTTCCAACTTTGCCTCTGTTAATCTTCCCTTTGCGTAACTGACACTGATGTAATCACAGGCATTTCCAGAGCCTGGGTAAGGGATGTTGAAATGGGTTTAGAGGCATGGGTTTATGTGGACCTTAACAGAGTTTTGCTGGCCTTCTGTGTGTATGAATGGCTCCAGGACTACAGAATCACCTAGCAATGTGATTCAAGTCACAGCTGGGGGTCCTACCACAGTATGAACTAGCTTATGGAACCCCACCAGAGACATGTGGATAGTGGAGAAAAAACATGGCTGGAGATCTACAGAGGCAGAATTTTCTAGAGAAAATTCTTCTTGTCAATAAGATGCATAACACTGTGAGGAGAACTGATCTACACCAAAAAAGTTATCTTATTTCAGAAAACTACACAATGATGGTGTGTATCCATATATAAATGTACCATGAATTTTCAGTAGGAATTGCACAAAATTGAGTTTATGGGAATCTCTGAATTTGTAGGGCATATATCTATAGGAGTGCTACAAAAACAAATTTTGCTCAACTGTGCTACAAGAAAACAGAATTATATTTCTATTCCCTTTATTAAAAAGTGATATTACAAAATCATTGTCCTGGAAAGAGGCAGTTAAAGAATATACAGGCAAAAAAGTAGAAAAGAAGGATTATGAAGGCTTGTTATATAGTTACTTGATGAAAATATTATGCAATCAATATGTATTTTGTGATGGTTTTGATAATTTTTCAGCTTTTGTAAATTTATTCTTTGTTATAATTTCTTTTCTCATTTTATATAAATATTCACTGTCTTACCTTATTGTGAATATATAATTTTGCTTTTTTTTCTTAAAGAAGGGCCCCCAAATTGTACAGCTTGTGGTTCCACAAAACCTGGATCTATCCCAGTCTTAATCACTCAGCCATGCTGCCTCAATGCTATCCTCCAGCTCCAATCCAGCCTGGTTGTTCTCTAAGCCTGCTGCACATTGACAGTGCTGAGATTTCCCTTAGCAGCCATCTTGGGGCTTACAACTGCTCATATTTTGTGTTGGGTCCTTGCTTCCTAAATCACATGTCTTCCTCATATTGGTTTACTCTCTTCTTTTCCTGGAGCACACTTTCCCATAGCTAAATAAGAGAGAATGCATGTGAGTTAAGTTGTTTGAGTCTGCATGAATTAGTTACGATTGATAACTTCAGTGTCAAAGAAACTTAAATTGAATATATATATTTCCATGAATTTTAAGGCATTTTCCATTGTCTTCCAGAACCAATGTTGCTGTTAAGATGTCATTTTCATTCTTAATTTCTAACATATTACTTTTTTTGTTAGCTTTTTATCTCTAGTATTCTAAAATGTCATGAGACGTTCCTTGATGTGAGGTTTTTCAATCATTTTCTTGGGTACTTTCAACCTCTCTAGAGTTCTATGAACTGGGAAACTTCAGTTCTATGAAATTTTGCATTAGTTCTTCGATGATTTTTTTTTTCTGGAACACCTATTCTTAGGCTTCTTGGACTTATATTTTTCTTATTTTTCTTTTCTTATTTTGTTCTAATTTCTAGAAAATATATCAACCTCACCTTCAAACTCTTTTATCAAACATTTTATTCTGGCTATCTTATCTTTAACTTTCAATAATTGTTTTTTCTTCTCTGATTGGCTTCTTTTCTTAGCAAGATATTTGTATTTCATTGGTGTAATCCCTTTTCTTATCTCTCTAGAGATATTCATTTACTTTTGCAATTTTCTTTGGTTCCTTGCTCCGTTTCCATTTCTTTCAGCAATGCCACATGCTTTGTACATCTAAATGTTTGTTTTAGTCTTTCTATGTCAAGTTGAAGGCTTTTCACAAATGTCCAATGACCCTTGGTTTGCTGAACATATCAATGTTTGAGGCTCAAAATTTACTGAGAGCACTGTGTACCTGGGTGGAACTTCTACACATGTAGAGGGCAACCAGCAACAGGCCAGCTTTGTATCAAGGAACCACCCAATTCATGCCATTTCTTGGTGGTCTTTATCCAGGGCCCTTATGCTTGGAGGCTGTTGCACTGGAAGATGGGGGCTGGCTTCTTACCATTCAACATACAGATTTCCCTTTTTTTCCCTCCTGTTCTGACACCTATGCTTCCCCCACCTTGTCCCCTTCTGCACCATGCTTGATACACCTGAATCCAGAACATCTCAGATTCTATTTTTACCAAAATTAGATCTTGGGATCAGGTGGGAACCTGAATTTGTAGAATAGGAGAAGGGCCCCAGAGTTCTAAACTCTTGTACAGACTTTCAACCCAGCTTCCGGTTGAAAGTCCTTGACAGAAACCCCAAGTCCTAAACTGGGTAAACCAACGAGCTTCTCCTTGGTTCCTCCTTTTGGAGAAACAGTTAACTCTACTACATCGGTTTTTATTCTTCCAAATTTTAATGCAAACTTTTATCCACTATTGCCATCTTTCATGTTCTTTTTGTCCTTTTTGGATTTGATGGCTTTTTATTTATGGGGCAGGAAATAGATGTTTGTTTGCCATGTTTAGCAGCTAAATAATCTTGGATCCAAACTCTAGACAAAGGAAGGAAGGAAGGAAGGAAGGAAGGAAGGAAGGAAGGAAGGAAGGAAGGAAGGAAATGAAGGAAAGAATGGATCCTATTTTATGTGTATCTTTGAGTCAAATAAAAATGCATTTTGAGTTATCCATCAAATTTAAGCCTCTACATCTTATAAATTCCAACCTTTTCCTTGAGGAAAAAAAGAAAACATAATTCCAGGTCAATTTCTTCAGAACCAATTTTGAAATGTATTGAGAGAAAAAAAGTAGTAGTTAATTTTTTTGGTCTTAAAAACTTTCAATACTTCATGAAAGTGATCAGTTATTTTAGGAGAAGCTGGTCCCCCGGATATTCTGAGGCAGGCTTTCTTCCATCTCGTTACCTATGCTTTACTCTGCTTCTGACTTCCTTTACAATGGTGGAAGTTATGGGTTCAATTGTGTCCCCCCAAACATATGATGAAGTCCTGGTCCCCAGTACTTCAGAATGTGACTTTACTTGGAAATAGGGTCATTACAGATGGAATTAGGCAAGTTAAAAGAGGTCATATTGAAGCCGCATGGGTAATTAATTCAGTATGACTGGTGTCCTTTAAGAGGAGGAAGTGTGGACGCAGAGGAGACCGAGGGGAGAATGCAGTGTGATGGCTGATGCAGAGAACGCCACGGGTTGCAGGCAAGCCACCACCAGAAGCCAGGAGAGAGGCGTGGAGAAGATTCTTCTCCACAGACTTTCAAGGGCGCGTAGCTCTGCCGACAACCTTGATATTGGACTTCCGACCTCCAGAACTGTGAGACGGGAAATTTCTCTTGTTTTAAGCCTCCCCATTTGGGGTACCTGGTTACAGCAGCGCTAGGAGACTACGACAGTGGATTAGACAGAGCAGTTTTCTCTTGACAGCTCCTGGCTTCCCACCAGCTTCCACGTATAGCCTGGTGATGGACACGTTCCAGCACCTTTGCCCTGAGATGATGGCACGGCCCATCTCCTAAGATTGCTGGCAGGGCCAGGGCTCCGGGGATTGTACAGATCAAGGTGTGTTTTCCAAATGACCCTACCTCATGGGGTGTGTGATGGTGAAATGAATTAAAACATGCAAAGCACATGGAAGAGTGCCTAGCATAAGATAAGGTTTCAGTCTGAGTACCACTAAACTACTATTATTTGTCAATTCAGTTTTATTCTTTTTCTTTTCTTTTTGTATTTTTATAATTTTATTGATGCAATTTGTACGGATGGTCTCCTTGACAGTCAGCTCTAATCTTTCTCCCGGAGATGAATTTGACCAATTTAATATATATCCTTTTAGACTTTAAAACAGTTATATAGATTGAGATCTATATGTCTTGTCTATGTCAAAACCAAAACTGAAATTTAACCAGTTTATTTACTCCCGAACTACTAGGAAAAAAATAGATTTCCTAAGAAATTTACGTCCTTTTCTCTTAGAATATCCCTAAATGTTTCTTAAAAGAATTCAAACTGATGTACACAAAAATCACTGTTTCATGGTGTACACGTGTAAGTATGTACACCATGAAAATATGATGGGTTGTGTGTGTGTTCTTCTTTTACACTATCAGTATCAGACTATCTATGTTGTGCTGCAAATTGTGTTTTTATTTAACAATTTTTTTTAGATTTATTCACATTCATTCTTTGACTTAATTCATTGCTTTTAACTTCTGAATGCCATTTTATTGTATATATACGGCACAAATTGGCAAGTATTCTAGATTTTCCAGTTGTCTCTCAACTTAAGAGGCCTACAGAGGGGTGCCTGAGTCATGCACTGAAAGCGGCTACTCCCTGAAACTGAGGTTTCCAGCCCATTCAGCAATTTTCCCATTCTCCGTTGAACTAGGTATGCCTCCTCGTTTGCTAGAGCAGAGACACCTGGACAGGTGCCTCAAACTCCCATCTCCTGCTTATTAATTGATGGGATTAGTAGGTGTTCAAAGCAGAGGTGCTAGGTCACCATCTCATGCACATGCCAATGGGCATCCACTGTATGTGGCCCACTGTTCACGTTGTGGCAGGGCTGGGTGTGACCCCAGGAGGAAGGCATTGCTGCACTTGGGCCCCTCCCCATGCTCACTCTCTCTAGCCCAGTTTAAGCAGCGTGAAATCAGACACCAAGAAATTGTTCGGGGCATGTTTTGAGCAAGTTAACTCAATCATAAAACATAAATAACAGTCATCAGAGCTGCTAGTATGGTTGTGAGCAATAGCTAATTAAATGGATGGCACAGCACTTTTTATTTGCAAAGAGTTCCACCAAAAAGTGAGGCTTAGAAACTGGCATCAAGTCAATATAAATCTTCTCAGGAAAAGATACTTCATCTTGCAATTCATGATGCTATAGGATATCTAATTTGAGGATTTGTGAAAAGATGCACAAGCTGTTGCTTCATACAGTCCATGGCTGGCTATGATCAGGCCCATGTGCTCCACTGGGGAATGACTTGTGTGTTCCTTCTTTTATTATTTTAACAAAATAAATTATTTAGCTGTTTAGAAATGATAGTTTCTAAAACCAGTCATATCGAGACAATATGTATAAACTCATTAAGACAAGCTGAATGATTGGGCAAAGCTGTACAATAATCCCATCCAGTGATCTCTGGAAAAAAGTTCCAATGGTCAACAAGATTTAAAGACAGAGCTCCAGGGCCTGCCTTAGTTCAGATCCAAAGGGTGGAGAAGGCCTAATTGGGCCGCAGCTCTCAAGGCTATTGATGGAGTGAAGTCCTCCTTCGGGTTTCTCTGATCAATCCCTGGCTTCTGCTTTATGGATTCTTGTATACGGTGAGAGACCATCTACCACGAAGGTGCTTTTGTGCACAGCTGTATGAATTCTCCCAGGAAACATCTAGTGACTATGAAAGGAAGAAAGATTGACTCTTGGGCAGTGTATCTTTTCCCAGCAGCTTGGGCATATGCCAACCAGCTACATTCCGTCTTTTGTTCTGGTGTTGGTTGTATGAAAAATGATGGAGAAGCCTATAAAACAATTTTACCTCAGGCTTATCATTGCATTTCTCTTTGTTCCTTTAAATTGTTATTATATAATTAGCTCAAAATTTCAGGAAGAGGGTTTGAACAGTGATTTTGAGGATTTAGAGGTAAAGTTGCAAGAGAGTTTTACTTATTTAATTAACAAATGGTTTTTGTTTGCCTACTCTGTGTCACGCCCTGAATCCAATTCAAGATATGTGAAAACAAACATGGTCTTTGCCTTTCTGGAATTTTCAACCTCCTGGGAGTTTCAAAAACAATCCTGGAAATACATATGTAATTTCAAAACTTGAAGTGGCTATTGGTTGTGATGAGACATGTAACAGGGAGGAATTACCTGCTCTGGGGAACGAGAACGCTGCCCCTCGGACACTCTTGACTTGAGATCTGAAGAGTGAACAGGACTCAGCTGGGCTGGAGGAGGTGGGCAAGCAGGTCACTGTAAAGCACTTTTCCTGAAAGGGGCCACGCATGTAAAGGCCTGTGCAGAAAGGGAGTAAGCCTTTCTTGGGGAAGTGAAAGCAGGCATCTGTCACTAGAGGGCAATTGGGATGAGAAGAATACAAGGAGGATCCAGGAGAAGTAGGCTTGGAGGTGAAATAAGTCATCCTGCTTCAGAGCAAAACAGGATGAGAGGGTGCTGGCCAGACCAGAGAGCAGGTAGACTTGTGCATTTGTTTAGGTGAGAATTATTTTATACACACACACACACATAAATAAAAAGAAAGAGGGAGAGTAAAAGAAAGAGACAGAAATAGACAGTGTGTTTGTGTGCATGCGTGAGAGAGAGAGACCACGAGTGGTTGAGAAAGAGCGTCAATTAAAAAAAACAAACTTGGGTTTTATTAAAATCAGAGCTATTTCAAATCCTGTCTCTGCCACTTCAACCAGGTAGCTTGAGCAAGTTTCTTCAATCTCTAACCTTTGTATTCTTCGTTTCAAACCAGGGCTGATAATTCTGTGAGGGCCATAGTGCTTAGCATTTACTCTCTGAAGTTAAGTGCTGTTATTATTCTGTCTATGCTAACAAAATTCCAGCAATCAGTATATACCGACTTAAGCTGGAAAATTATATGGTGAATATTTTTCTATTATTTGAACTTACATGGTGAATATGTTTGCCATATGACCTTACCTTTTCTCTACTATCCTCTTGTGTTCTAGAATATCAGTGTACATGGAGGCCCTCTTGTCACCTTTTTTTTGGTCATTGAAGTAAAGAGAAAATTAAAAAAGCCAAAACCAAGTTTCTTAGTCTCCTAGGGCTGCCGTAACAATGTGCCACACATTGGGTGGCTTGAAATAACGGAAATGTATTGTCTCTGCTCCGGAGGCTAAGCAGCCTGAAATCAAAGGTGTCAGCAGGGCTGTGCCCCACTGATGTTCTAGGGAAGACCCTATTCCTCGCCTGTCCCCCGTGGCTTGCCGGCAATCCTTGAGCTTCAATCTCTGCTCAGTGCCCCGTGGCCATCTTCTCTATGTGTCCATATTTCCTCTTCATATTGGATTAGGGCCCACCCTAAGCTGGTTTGCTCTCCTTAACTAACAACATCTTCAATGACTTTTTCCCAAATAATATCACATTCACAGTCCTGACGGTTAGGACTTGAATGTGCCCTTTTTTGCGGGACACAGTTCAACCCATAACACCAGGTGATAGTTATTTGATATTTAGGAGGATATTTTAAGAAATATTACACGGAGCTTTGTAATGAAAATATGAGCCAAGCCTTCTACAGTGAGTTAATGAAATAAAGTCGATGGAAAGGCTGTAGTTGGTTTGAGGAGCTCGTGCTCCCTGGGAGCAACTTCCGTGCTGCTGCCGAGTTTATGGCATCTCTCATTTTCTAAATAAAAGAGAAGCGATGTCAGTTCCTGCTAGAATATCAGAAATACCTCAGTCCTATGATTTGTCCGGACTCTCCAATTACCGCTTTGTTTTCCGTGTGTGTGTCCGTAAACTGGCCTCCCTTTCTCCTGCGGTATTATAAACTAGGCATTCCCCAAATGTCCCATGTGGACCCCTCTTTGCTTTTCCTCAGGGATTTTGTTCAGGCTCATGACATTGTTACCTCTACACAGTGACCTCTCAGTTTAACTTAACTAGAACTAGTTAAGTTGGTGTGAGTGCTGGAACTCAGACATGCATTTCCATGTCTGTGAGTACCATTATTTAAATGTGTCAGTAATAATTTAAACTCAAAAGATTCTATTTAAAAAAACAAAACAAAACTGGCTTTGGATAAAGATAACCGAATAGCAATCCAGTTACTTAACTATTGGGGACCTCACTTTCTTTAGCTGAAAGGCCATGGGGAACTTGGTCTAGAATCAGGGGTGAGCCACAGAGCCTGGTTTTGTAAACAAAGCTTGTTTTGGAATACAGCCATACCCATTTGTTTACATAGAGTTGAGTAATTGCCGCAGGGACTGATGGACTGTAAATCCTAAAATATTTACTATCTGGCTCTTTAATGAAAATGTTTGCTAAACATTAGATCATTGGTTTCCAAACTCCCCTTTCCTACTCTTTTCTGCTTTTTCCTTCTTCCTTACCTTCCTTACCTTCCTTACCTTCTTTCCCTTCCTTCCTTCCTTCCGTCATTCTTCTAATTTTTTCTTCTTTAACTACTGAATCCTTTCTTCAAACTATCTTACACTGAAGTCCAGCACAAAACACAGATAAAAGTAGGCCTCCCCTTTTCCAAAGGCTGTGGTGGTGGTTTCAGTTATTTCAATTTGAAGATCAATGGAGCTGATTATTTTTAAATTCTCCATAATTATAATGATGTCTACAATAGCCCTGAATCTGGAGAGCTACTTGTGGCTTGAGCAAAATAATGAAGTGATAAAATGTGTCTTGGTGGCTCCACCCCTCCGTGTTTTCCTCCCAGGAACCCTTCCTCTACTTTGCCCTCATCTTCCATTCCCCACCTGTCCCTTGTCAGCTGCCCTAACTGGGGCCCACATTTCGCTCTGACCTTTGTTTCCAGCAGTGCCTGGTATTCCAGGCCTTTCCAGATCTTCTCTCTGAAGGAGAAACTTCAACTTCGTGTTCTCCTCTCAAAATCTGCTTTCCGTTGAATAACAGATGGCTAATCAGATAAACTTAGCCTGTTAATTGTATAATGACTGTTAATTTTTACTAATGGCTTAATGGATGTATTCCTCCCAGGTAACATGTTTGTATTTTAATTAGGGCTTTCAGGAGATGGTGCCTTAACTCAAAGGAAGGCCTTTAGCGGGCAGAGTGCAGGCTGCATTCTGATGACTTAAGAGATATTTAGAGGAAGAGGAGCCTTTGGTTGCTGCCCAAATCATACTCCAATGTAGCTATCCATTCTGACTGTCATTTTCATTGACAGTACACTATTTCATGACCATTTGGTCATAAGGAAAGAAAGTCACATGCTGTGTCGTGTGCCACCCACTTAAGAGTTGTGCCACTGGAGCACTTATTTATTCTAAGATACAGAGTGCCTTTGCGCCTTAGGTTCATCTGTCCATGGCAGTTACTTGGGGACCAAATTAAATAACATCCATAAAAAGTCTTTCACATATTAGGGTTTCAGTTAATGCTCCTTATTTTCTATACCAAGTGCCACCCAGATCTCTTATGCTTTGGCGTAGGAGACTTTCATTTTAGTCTTATGCAGAATTGGTTCACTGATTTAGGAGAGAAGACTTTTTTCCCCTCTTTTTCTGTTCTTTATTCTCAATAAATTAATTAGAAGAGACAACAATCGAAATCAGGAAAGTCAATAATTATAAGGGGCATTAGAAACATCTAAACCGTTTCTTTTCTTTCCCAGAGGAGGACACACTGAGAGGTTAAATGGCTTATTCAGATTGCCAGAAAGCCAGTTAATGGTGGGTCTAAGAGAGCTAGAAACCAAGCTTCTGAACTCCCAGTCTTTTTCAAGTCAAAAAACAAAAAAAAAAGCACACTTTCTTCCCTGAGGCTTCTATCCTGTACAGAAGTAAATGCTAAATTAAAAACCTACACTTGGCATAACATGTGTAGACATTTGCTCAGAACACCTCCGAGACTGGGCAAGTTGCCTGTCTCATCCTATATGTGACCAGGGGAATGGTCAAACTCTCAAATATACTTAGGGAAGCAGGAAAATAGGTCTTTTTACCCTGACCATCATTTGGTGTCTGCCTTTGAAGCCTGTTTCTGTAACTAGCAATAAAACCTGCCTTCATTCCATTTATTATGGGATGAAAACTGAGCTTCTGCGAGTTGATGGCCTAGCTCCGGGGAGTCACTCTGCCCACTTGAACTTTTAATAGGCCTCTTACTGCTTAGGCTGTATTCATTCCTCCATGCAAAACACACGTTCCCCTTTGCTGAATAGACTAACAAGAAAGTGGCCTGGCACAGCTGCTTCCCTTGGCCATAGTATTTGGGGTGATAACAACCTGGCAGGCTGTGGGTCTCTCCTCCCACCCCTCTCTCCAACCCCCATGCAAATGTCTGAGCCTCTCCTTGCACCAGCTGCCCCACCCTCCCTTTCAAAAATTACTTTCAGTAATTACTACAGCTCAAGGATGCTGTCCAATCTAAAGCAGCTAATGAGAACCAGTCCTTCAATCTAGACTGTAATCAGCTTATAACAAGCTCCCTTTTCCTGTGCTTCATTACTGTGACACAATCTATTTTTCATACCTCAAAATGATAAGGCAGAGTTGGGGAGTGGGGGGGAAGAATAGCTCTCTATCACCGGGCTGGCATGAAAGGGAGATGGGCTTAAGCATGCAGAATTGATTTATTTGCATTCTTGTATGGCTTTGGTGACTGCACCTTTGAAAGAAGTTAATATCGTATTTTTGATTTGGCCCTAAGAACAGCAGGGCCTGACAATCAAGCATGCTTATTACAGCCAGGGAGAAAAAAAGTAGCCCAGCAGAGCCCAAGTGCATCATGATTTATTTGGACATGTGCAGACTTGGAGCAGAAAGTATTTTAAATTCTATTGGAGAACTTGAGGGTGCTGTCTTTCTCTGTGTGCTCGTGCTTCCTGAAATTTGCGTGATGGTTTCCCATACCCCCACTAGCTACCTGCCTTACTTTTTATGTTCCTGTGTAAACCCTTCATTGTTTATTTTCAAAGAAAGGCACTGACCACAGGGATATTCACTAGAAGTTTGGGAAATCTGCTTGGCTAATATTGTACAATCTGTTGATAAACACCCAGGCTATTTTAATCTCCTTTCCAAGTTTATCCTCCTGAGTTAATTTCCAAACTGCCATTTTTAGCCTGGTGTGATTAGAGCCCGGTCCATTTAAACATCCACCTTCTCTTGGCGTGATTTCCTAGGCACTGAAGGCGCGGCAGACCTTGTCTATTAATCCCACCCTAATGATTAAAGGATCTCAGGAGCTGCAGCATTTGATGGGTTAATACTGGTGCCCGTGTCCTTGCATTTAATCCAGCTCAGTCATCACTTTGAAGGAGGCAGTTTGATGAGCCTCAGTAAAGCTGGGACTGCTGTCATTGTCCATTTTAGATTCCAAATACTAGGAAAACAATAAAAGCTCAAACTGCTAGGCAGCTGCTAGGAGTGTGTCAATAACATAAAGACGTAAAATGCAGATTGGGGTATCTTTGTTATATAACTGTTAGTGGGCAGAAAGAAAAATTTGATGAAGCACTCCTATATTATTCTACTTACCTCCCTGCTAAAAGCAGAAAAAATTAGAATCCATTAGCCCATTTTTTAAAAGCTGTTTTTCTCTGCTCTGTCTAAAACTGTAAAAGATGAATCTGAATTAGACAATCTTTTACCCAAAGTCTTCATTTGTATAAAGTAAATGAGCACAACTCATTTAAAGTGGGAAGCTTGCAAATTTACTCATTAGCCACAATAACCAGTAAGCTTGTATCTCAACTCTAGTGGAATCTTGATCAGGCAATCATGAAAGGTGGTTCTCATCTCTCTCTCCATCTTCAAGAGCACTGGGATCCAACTTGCTTTTAAAACAGCGAGACTGTCAGAGGATTCAGATTGAGTGTCTGCCCTTCAGGCTAGTCCATAAATTAACTTCTAGTACTTATGGCATTCTGAAAGAATGAACCTTTCATTGGAATTCATGGATTGTCTGTTTCAGGAATGTTATGTAACCATAGCTGTTATACAGGGAGAATTTTCTACCCCCAACCTCTGCAGGAAGGAATTTTTCTTGCCAAAGCAAGACATATTTTCCTTCTCTCTTACTTCTTCACCCTCTCTCTTTCTCCTCTCTTTCCCTCTTCGAAGGTGACCACCTGAAAACATGTAAAATGGAATGCCTTTACAACCTGGTGCCAGAACTCAGAATTCACAGCCTACTCCAGGCTGTCGCAGCTGGCTTTTCTCATTTGAGAATTGGGTTTAAGGGAACATGAGTTAGCTGGCAGAGTATCTGGATTTATACATTACAGTATTATTTTCCTAAGGGACATTAATTTCCAATATACATGGTTCCTATCAACCTTTATCCACCTGCCAATGAGCATCACGATTCTGAATTGTGCTGCAAGCAAAAATTCCAGTTTGCCGTTATGTCTGTGGGCCTTTGCTATAGATGAAAATGAAAGAACCAATTCATTTCAGAAATTTTTATAAGTTTACAATCTGGTATAGTTACTTTTATTTTAGCCAATGTATACATAATATACTCTGCAGTAAATATTCATTTTTAATTAAGAACATTTCCTGACACCTTCTCTGTGGTGAACAAGTAGGCAGGTATAGGAGACATCAATAGTGGAAATGCTCAGTTTGAAAGCTCATGGTCTCATGTTTGGAACTCCTAAATAAATAGATTTTCTTGACAACATTAGCAGAAAAGGGAAAATAATGGTGAAAATTCTTCTCTTGATATATATATATTTTTTAAAGATTTATTTATTTTATTTATTTATCCCCCCCCTTGCTGCTTGTGCTGCTGTGTCCATTCGCTGAGTGTCTTCTCTGTGTCTGCTTATCTCCCCCTTGCTGTGAGGTCTTGCCGCATCAGCCCACGACGCCGCGCGAGCCGGCCTGCCCTCACAAGGAGGCCTCGGGACGCGAACCCGGGCCTCCCATATGGTAAACGGGGACTCTATCCACTGAGCCACACCCGCTTCCTTCTTGATGTATTTTTTAAAATAATTTTCATATTATACTTTTTGGGAAGTTACATTTATACCAACGATATTAATAATATTATTCAATTGATCCATGATTAAGTATTTAAATATGTTTACATTGTCTGATCATTTGTTTACAACGCAAAGATTCCCAAAATAAACCAGGAAATAAATATGTTTTAAACACAGACTATTTGCATCCCAATTTCTTGGGGTTGAAAGGTACAGAAAACATAGACAGTATCAAGGAGTTTATAATCTAGTTGAAGAAATGGAATCACTGAAATTAAATCCTAAATATGCTTCGTATGCTGCATTTATACACACAGCTTAAGAAATTGTGATAATATATTTTTTTAAAGTTTTGAAGCAAAAAAGAAAAATGAATGTAAAAAATGTTACTTGGAAAATAATTTTAACTAGAGATATTTTTGAGAAAACTGGTTATAAGAGTTTTGCCACAAATGATTGCTGTGGTTACACTTTGTTGAAGACTGCATAGAAGGTGAAGACTAAAACCAGGAGAAAATGGCTGGAGGTCTGTGCACTTGAATTTTAAAGCTGATGATTCTTTGTGCTTAACTTTCTTTTGTTTCCTCTTTCCTACCTTTGTTTTACCCTCCCTCCTTCCTCCCCTTGTCTTCCTCCCCACCTCATAAGCTTGCCGTATATCAAGTAACTAATTTGTGCCTTTTTTTCTCTTTAAAATGAGGACAGTCAATGCTATTACAGAAGGGTATTTTTCCAAGAAATGAGATTTGTTACAGAAAGCCGTCTGAATTGGTAAAAAAAGTTTTATAAAATATAGTATTTTTTATCATTATTAACATTATTATTAAGACTACTTCATAACGTAATCTTTCCCTTTTAAATGAATGAAACTGAAATGTTCCCTGACATTTTCATTCAGTATTTTTTAGTATAACATAGCCATGGGTTAATAGTTCAGATAGTGACTTAGTGACAATGGAATTTTAGTTATGAAAAATATATATTTGATAAATACTGTCATTATGAATGGGTTCTATTGAGGAAACTCATATAATCTTGATGGAATGCACAAACAATCCTATACAGATTTATTAACCTGACATTTAGATCGTAGTTACGAATTTTCTCCTCAGAATCCTTTCGATCAGTTCGAGTTAAGAATGCCCTGGGACTGAAATTGGTGTCATATCAAGAGCCTTGAAAAGACAGAGAAGAATGAAATTAAAGAAGCAGTACTTGCTTCTAAGATCTCTAATTTGTGAGATAAATTCATACAGAGATCAAAAGTGGTAATAAGCTGTGGACACCAGGACATCTCTGTGAAGACAGAGGAGGCAGAAAACATGGGTGACAGGAGATGGTCAAGGAGGCCTTGCAAAGAGAGGAAGTGGGAAGGTCCAAATACAAAAGCTAGTGCTTCGGAATTCTGGTTCAGGGGAACCAAACCAGAGGTATGCATTGGTGATAATAATAATATTAATGCTAGCTACCACACATCGTTCAGTTTTGGTGATTGGGGCCTGTCTGAGAAGGCTTCATAGATCTGATAGCATGTAAGCTGGGAAATAAAAGATGGCAAATATTTGGATATTCAGAAATAGAGTAAAGACATTCAAGAGAGAGTGAACAGTGCATAAAAAGGAAACAAGTGTGAGGTGTACTCAAATTGCAAATTGTGGAAAGTGTCTAAATCCACTTTGTTTCTGAAACAACCAATGTGGTCAGAATATTATTTTATTTAGAAAAATAAATCGAGTAGAAAGGAGCATATTATGCCCATGATACTTATTCAAGCTTTTTCTCATGACGGGGGCTCAATCTGTGTATAATAGTAATATCACTGAACATAATAGAATCAAGAAAAATGGTTAATAATTATACTAAAATCTATGGACTGGAGGGTGTCAGTAAAAACAGCAAAATTGTGAGGAGTTATCATGATTGGCAATGACTAGTATTCAACTGGGGGAAAGGTACATTGAAAAATAGATATAGAATAAACACCTTCTAAGTCAACCAGAAATGTCATAGCCTTGCAGATTGTTACTCTGTTTAGACCAAAGTAAATCCATCTTTGAAAGGACATTCTCTTGCCTAAGTCATGTTGATAAAACATGCTGAATAGAGGCAAGAAGCTGACACCAGAACTGTTTCTACTCCCTGGGGTTGATCAGAACGGTGAAGAAGAAAAAAATCATGTATTTTAAGATCTGATCCCAGTTTTTAATTAAAATAAGCCTGGAAAGCTTGACAAATTATCTCTACACTAGGAACATATTTTCTCACAATGCAATGACTTTTTGCCACCCTTTCACATATTAGATTTGAAATATTTTTAAGCATAGTTTTACTTTGAAGTAATTTGTGCCTGCCTTAGTTGTTCCTGGTGAGAAGTATAACCATATGGTAATTAGCACATATTTATTGAACACATCTCTATGAGCAAAGCACTGTGCTGGATATTATGAGGAGTACAGAGATTTATTTTACTTTGTAAAGACTGCCCTAGTATTACAGAGGTGCAGGATCTGTGCATTCAGAAGGTTGTGGGTTAATAAATGAATTTTGCTGAGGGAAGACATTGTACCAAATGCAATGGGAGTAGGAAGTCAGGATTCATTGGTTCTGGCTCAAGGTATCTGAGAGGACTTCTTGGAGGAGGCCTATTTACTTTTGAGGGAATAATGATCAATAGCTTTTTCATATTCTCATGTTATCCTTGACCTTGACCCTACTAGGATACAGAGTTGTGTCCCTAGAACACCAATATACTTTTCATTTCCTGGGTAGGTAGAAGTGATCACCTACTTCTTTATCAATTCATACTTAAAATATCTGGATTTAATTCAACTCCTGTTTATTCAGACCTATAGTCTGAAACTGAGGAAAGGCACCCAGATATATCAAATCTAACATATTCATTCTAAAGTCATAAGGAATTTATCTCATCTCTCCCTTTCTCTTTTCCTTCATTTCGACTCTCCTCCTTTCACTTCATTTCTAATCTGACCACTTGTCATTTTCTTAATACTTCTAAATGTAGCTATGAATCAGTTTAACTTGAAGGTCTTGGGCTTGCTGCAGGCAAGATTTAGAAGTAATTTTTTGTGGATCAGCTTTCTATCATATAAACTTTACAGATTCCATTTTTGTTGAATCTCTTTACTGGACTTCTAAAACTGAGCACTGACTCCTTCTAGGGAGACAATATTTAACAGTGATTAAAATGTAAGTTCTTCTACCTATATGCTGTCTACAAGAGACTTGGCTCCCATGTGTAAGGACACAACCAGGTTAAAAGTGAAAGGTTGGAAAAAGGTATTCCAGTTAAATAGTAACCAAAAAAGAGCTGGAGTAGTGGTACTAATATTGGACAAACAGATTTTAAATGCAAAGCTGTGATAAGGGATGAAGAAGGTCAGGATATATTAATAAAAGGGGCAACTCACCAAGAAGAAAACTATAGTAAATATTTATGCACCTAACCTAGGTGCATCAATATACATGAGATACACATTGGAAAAACTAAAGGGAAAAATAGATGTCTCTACAATAATAGTTGGAGATTTCAATTTACCATACTCAATATTGGGCAGAACATCTGGACAGAAGATAAATAAAGAAACAGAGAACTTGAATAATATGGTAAACGAACTAGCCCTAACAGACACTTATAGAGTATTATACCCCAAAACAGCAGGATATACATTCTTTTCAAGTACTCATGGATCTTTCTCCAAGATGTTGGGACACATGTTGGGTCACAAGACAGGTCTCAGTAAATTTTAAAAGACTGAAATTATACAAAACACTTTCTGTAATCATAAGGGAATGAAGCTGGAAATCAATAATGGAGAGAAAAAGGGAAAATTCATAAATATATGGGCGTTAAACAACACACTCTTAAATGATTAGTGGGTCAAAGAAGAAATTGCAAGAGAATTTATCAGATATCTTGAGAAGACTAAAAATGAGAACACAACATATCAAAACCTATGGGACACTGCAAAGGCAGGGTTGAGAGGGAAATTTATAGCCCTCAGTTCTTACATTTAAAAAAAGAGCAAAAATTGAAGATCTAACTGCACACCTGGAGGAACTAGAAAAAGAACAGCAAACTAATCCCAAACCAAGCTGAAGGAAAGAAATAGCAAAGAGCAGAGCAGAAATAAATGAAACTGAGAACAAAAAAACAATAGAATCAACAAAACAAAAAGTTGGTTCTTTGAGAAGAGCAACAAAATTGACAAACCCTTAGCTAGACTGACAAAGAAAAAAGAAGACACAAAATCAGATATGAGGGGGGGCATTACCACTGACTCCACAGAAATAAGAAGATACTATGAACAACTGTACTCCAAAAAACTAGACAATGTAAACAAGAGGGACAAATTCCTAGAAACACGTGAAAAACCTACACTGACCCTAGAAGAAATGGAAGACCTCAGCAAACCAATCACAAGTGAAGAGATTGAAGCAGTCATAAGAAACCTCCCAAAGATGGAAAGCCCAGGATCATATAGCTTCACTGGTGAATTCTACCAATCATTCAAAGATGATCTAATACCAATCTTGCTCAAGCTTTCAAAAAAATTGAACAGGAAAGAATGCTACCAAACTCATTCTATGAAGCCAACATCACCCTAATACCAAACCAGATAAGGATACTATGAAAAAAGAAACTTACAGACCAATATCTCTAATGAATTTAGATGCAAAAGTTCTCAGCAAAATACTTGAAAACTCAATCCAAAAGCACATTAAAAGAATTATACAACATGATCAAGTGAGTTTTATCCCAGGTGTGCAAGGGTGGTTCAACACAAGAAAATCAATTAGTATAATAAGCCACATCAATAAATTGAAGAAGAAAAATCATATGATCCTCTCAATTGATGCAGAAAAGGAATTTGACAAAATACAGCACCCTTTCTTGATAAAAACACTCTAAAAGATAGGATTAGAAGGAAGCTTTCTCAGTACGGTAAAGTGCATATATGAAAAGCTTACAGCTAGCATTGCACTCAATGGTGAAAGACTGAAAGCTTTCCTGCTGAGATCAGGAACAAGACAAGGATGTCCACTGTTACCACTTTTATTCAATATTGTGCTAAAAGATTTAGCTAGAGCAATTAGGCTAGATAAAGAAATAAAAGGCACACAAACAGTAAAGGAAAAAGTAAAACTTTCACTATTCACTGATGGTATGATCCTATATTTAGAAAATCCTGAAAAATACACAACAAAGTACTACAACTAATAGATGAGTTCAGCCAAGTGGCAGGATACAAGATTAATGTGCAAAAATCAACAGCATTTCTATACACTACTGATGAGCAATCTGAGGAGGAAATCAGAAAAAAATTGCATTTATAACAGTGACTAAAAGAATCAAATATTTAGAAACAAACTTAACTCAGGACCTAAAGGGCTGGTATTCAGAAAACTACAAAACATTGCTAAAAGAAACTGAAGACTTAAATAAATAGAAGGACATTCTGTGTTAATGAACTGGAAGACTAAATATCATTAAGATGTCAATTCTACTGATATACAGATTCAATGCAATCCTAATAATAATCCCAAGAGGTTCTTTGCAGAAATGGAAAAGCCAATTATCAAATTTATTTGGAAAGGTAAAGAGCCCGGAATAGCCAAAAATGTCTTAAAAAAGAACAAAGTTGGAGGACTTTAACTTCATGACTGTAAAGCATATTACTTAGGTACAG
>JAQZBX010015578.1:0-37396 GCA_029593785.1 Cabassous unicinctus | reverse complement strand
CCACAAGAGGGCGCTGCAAGGCTCAGGGACGGAGGCGCCGTCTGGTTTAATTGAACAAACCAGACTGCAGGCCTCAGTGGCTTCCACCCCAGGGGTCCTGCAGTCCTTTGGGTTTGGTTAAGGCAGGAGCTGGTGCTACCTCCAGCATTTCAGCAAGCCACCAGTGTTTCTGAATCTGCGGCCAGCCTGCAGGACCCACGGCTTGTAGCTGGAATGGAATCAGGCTGCCAGTTCCTGCCTGGTGGTCACGAACGCCTCTGATTAAATGCATTCGTCATCCAGGCTCGGTATTTGGTAGACAGCGCCTTTCCAGATGTCGGATCCTTGGGGGGAAATTATTTTTAAAAAGGTGGAGTTAGTGGGCTGGTGTGAATGCAAGAATGGACCAACCCCCTCATTTCTCTGCAGAGCGCCCCCTGGGTCTTGAAAATGAACGAAAGTATGAAAAGGGAGGGGAGTCTGGGAAAGGGGGTCCAAGTGAGGTCGGGAGAGGACAAGCAGCTGTAGATCCCGTGGGTCCCATGTGGGCCCCAAAGCTGGAGCTAGAGGAGGCAGTGCGGGTGGAGGTTGGGAGCACCCAGCTCCTGCTCCTGCCATCCTCAGCTGCAGTTTCTGCGTCTGTCTGTCCCCACCAGCTCCCGGCCTCTCGCCTCCTGGTTTAGTGAGGGAGTCGGGGACCCCAGGCCTGCAGTGTAAGCACAGACACGCTTACGGTGTGGTGTGCACACCCAGGAAGATGGAAGCCTGGGAGTGGATGCCACCTACCTCCTCAGCGGTGGGGAGTCCTGCATCTCCAGCCACACCTCCTCCGAGGCCTGCTGTGCCATCTGGGGAATGCCATCTGGGGAACGCTGTCTGGGGCGCCAGGCTGGTTAGAGGCCTGGGAGGGGAGAAACAGGCACTCAGTGTCCTGCCCAGAATTCCGCAAGTTTCCATCACCCTCTGTGCCTTTAAAGCAGAGATTCTTCACTACTGGGTGCCTTCGATTCCCCTGAGCCTCTGACTCACACTAGATTGTCTCCCCAGAAACATAGAGCTGCCTGGAACACCAGCCCCAAGTTTAGCCCTCCTGCTGCCACCCCCTGCCCCAGAGCCTCTCCCCTCCCTGCCCCCCCAGGCCACCTCGCGGCTAGAGGAGCCCTTCGGATTCACCTCCTGCCCCCTCACCTCCTGGGATGCCCACTTATTGGGGGTCCAGCCCCCATCCCCCTCTCAGGCTCCTTCAGCTTCATCTTTTTTCTTTGCTCACTCCTTTCTGAGGGGGGCAGTGAAATTTATACAATATTTAAGCAGCCAGAGCCGAGTCTGGGAAGATATTATTAATGTAAAAGGGACGGGCTGCAAATGCTTTTGGACCTGGTTACAATTAGAGGGTGATTTTTCTAAAGGTCAATGAATTCAGATAATATCCACAGGGGGGAGAGAAATTTAATACCTTTTTAGTGAATTAATTAATTATAATATTATATCGGCTTGGGGTTCTTTTCCAGAGTGATTAAGGGAGCGATCTGTCTTCTGTGAGCCCGGGGAGCGGTGCCTGCAGCCAGCGAGGACCCTGTCGCGGGGCTCAGGCTGGGGGCCCTTCCCTCTCCTCTCTGCGGTGGTGGCCGGGGGCTGGAGGGGCTGTCGGGAGGGGAGGTAGGAGGACCCGCTGGGCTGAGGGCAGGCTCAGAGATGGGCAGTGCCCTTCCCCCCTCAGCCTGTGCCCAGCCGGGTACCCCCTCTCGCCCCCCAAGCCCAGCCTTTCTGTCACATCACAGGCTCACGCGGCAGCCTGGAGAGCTGAGACGTGGGTTCCGGCCTCCTCTTTATAGTTGGAGAAACTGAGGCTTGACCTGAGCCCCATTGTGAGCTAGGAAGAACTGGAGTGGCAGAGCTGGCTGGAGATGAGAAGGCTCCCACCACCTCCCAAATCAGGCCTTCTGGAAAATCCTCCCCACTGGCTAGAGCCCTGTGGAGCTGCCAGTGCAGTTTCTCCCTTTGAGAGCCTCTTTAAGTGATCCGTGTGCCCAGACTCTGCTTTCAATTCAGAAAACACCCCAGGAGGGTTGACCAGTCAAGTTGCTATGAGGCCTGGTGAGGCAGTAGCTAAGATTTCTGTCCCTGGAGGGACCTGAAAGTGCCTTGAGGAGAGGCGCTCTTCATGTGTTCAATCACTCATTCATTCAACAAACATTTGTGCCAGCGCAGACAGACAGAAATGGCCCTTCTTGAACCCTCGCCCACCTCTCGGGCCTCGGCTGCTCATCAGAACAATGGAGGGGAAGTGGGGAGATGTCCGTGGTCCCTCTCCACCCAGACAATAACCCTTACTTGGCCCTGAAGGCAGGAGGACTGGCTGGGATGTAGTAGTCATTCATTCACTCAGCCAAATCCAAGCACCCGCTTTGAGCAGGTCCCATGCTGGGTGCTGGGGATACCTGGGTGGGTGGGGCCAGCCCCTGCCCTCTATGAGCTAGTCCCGGGTGCAGGAGGGGGGGCTGGGGAGATAGACATGCGGTCGAGGAATGATGACACAGCATGCGGTTTGGAGAAGGGCAGAGCTGAAGCTGGTTCGTGAAGGACCAGGCTGATAAGGAGCAAGGCAAGGACTAGGGGGTCCCGGGCACAGCAGGGGCAGAAGTCTGATGAATGGAGGCAGCTGCAGGTGCATGGTGGGACTGGCAATGGCTGAGGCTGGATAGGGGACCGCCCTCTGCCTCTGCCAATGGACCCCGGCACATTGACCAGAAGGCTGTACCACAAGGCCACAGTTCTGGGTCCAGGAAGGCAGGGAGCAGAAGCCAAACAGGCCTGCGTTTAAAGGTGGGCTCTGCCATTGTTCGATGTGAGATGGAGCCTCCCTGCGCCTCAGTTTCCCCACGTGTAAAGGGATATCCGATGTATACCTCCCAAGGTGGTTACAGGGAGGTGCTAGGCACAGCATTTGGTTCATGTTGTGGCTCCAGACATTTTAGCCTCCAGATGGTCCATGAGAGGCTGGGTGGGTCAAAACCCTGCCCCAGGTGGTGCCCTCGATTCCTCTCCCCGCCTTAGTGGGTGCCAGCAGAGGCCCCAGCCTGGGGACGTTTCTGGGAGGAGGCGAGCGTTTTCCTCCCCTCCTCACTCAGGCCCCTCTTCTCCGTCGCTGTCTCTATCCCTCTTCTCCCTCAATGCCCCCCCTTGACCCAGGCTCCCCACCCCCACCTCCCTCCCCCACCCTCCCCTCCCTCTCCGTGTGCGGTGGGCCAGGGAGGGCCTTCCCATTGTACTATCTTTGGGCCCTAAATTAAAATTGATGACATCTTGAAATGAGCAGTGAGGGTAATTTTGCTTCTGAGCCGGGATGCTAATGAGGCCCCTTAATGGTGCGAACGCAGAGCTGACGGGTCGTGTGTCACGCGCGGCTGCGAGGGGGGTAATGGCCGCGGTAAGTGCCGGTAATTACACCCTGTCTCGCTGTATTTTGGCAGGCCTGGTGGGAGAGCGGGGGCTCAATCACTGCCGGCGGAGGCACCCCCCACCCACCGTGGGGCTGACAGCCGGAGGTAGCCCCTCGGCCCGGCCAGGCCCCTGGACTCCAGCCCCAGCTAGAATGAGGGGCCTGGGGTTACAGCCCCCGGGTCCCAACCCTGCACGTGCCGTGTGCAGGAAAGCACACACAGTTACACACACTGGGCGCACCCACAGTTACACACACTGGGCGCACACACAGTTACACACACTGGGCACACTGACAGGCACACCTGGGCACACGCACCCAGGGTGCACACACAGCACAAGTACATTAGCACTACAAACATGCTCACCCGTTATGTCCCCGCACACCATGCACACCTCCACCCCGTGAACACACACAGCTCCACGTATATACATACATGAACACACAAACACATTCTCAAATAGTGTGCATGTACTGGGCACCTACTGTGCTCCACATTTATTATCTTTAGTCATCCTGCATCTCCTCTGAGATCAGGAGTATAATTCTCATTATATGATGCTGGAACTGAGCTTGGGAGATTAAGTGACTTGTCCAAGGTCACCTGCTAGTACGTGTCAGAGAAAGGACTGGAATTCAGGTCTGTCCTGCTTTGCAATCTTTCTGCCCACCACATTTTCTCTTATGTATACAGGCATATGTGCACTTACCTCACAACGTACAAACACACATGCATTCACGCATATGCACACAGATTTCTCACACCAGACACATATAGCCTCTGTGCACCCAAAGCCCATACGAATGCACCCTGCAAATATACACCCATGCATGCTGACATACATATGCACGGGTGTACTCAGCATGCATCACATATACATATGTGCATACATGCTTGATCACATAATGTCCATACAGTGCTCAGCGTGTTTTGAGCAATTAGTCATGTAGCCTCTTTGGGTCTTGGCATCTCAATTTCTAAAGAAGGGGAAAGAAGTCCTGCTCTACTTCCCACCCCAGCACATAGCTGTTGTTAAGGCAGAATGACAGGAGTGTGACGTGCCCTCCTAAGACCCCCCGAAGAACCACACATTTTGTACACGTGTGCACGTGTGCTGTATATGTGATGTCTAAGCTCTCAGTACACGCAAACCCTCATTCTGTTGACACATCTCTGCACGCACAATGTACACAGGCTAAGAACATACAGTACAGCACTGGTGTACCATCCAGTATCGACACCAGTGAACTCTGAAACGCCACACAAACCAGTACGTAACTTGTCATGTGTATATCCTAGCCCCCACCCCCACAGGTTTATCAAACTCACGTTTAGGGTAGAGGTTCAAAGCACGGACTTTGAAGTTAGACCGCCTGGGTTCTTGGCTTGGGTTTATCACTTTACTTGCTGTGTGATCTTGGGCAAATTTCTTAAACTCTCTGTGCCTCACTTTCCTCCCCTGTAAAATGGGGATAATAATAGTGCACCTGCCTCATAAGGATGTTGTGAGTATTAAATGAGTTAACAGATAAAAAAAGCATTTGGCATGGTGCCTGACGTATGGTAAGTCCCAAACAAGCCTGGGGCAGGGGATGTATGTATGACCGAGAACCCACAGCAGGGGATGGCAAGCACCCAGGAGAGGGCAGTGGAAGGCAGAGGAGGGAGTGCCCACCTAAGGCTGGGGTGGTCAGGGAGGGCTTCCTGGAGGAAGAGGGTTTTGGGTTGGGTTTGGAAAAAGCACTGTAGCCCCCATTTATTGAGCACTTTACTCTGTGCCGGGTCCTGTGCTAAGTGCTTTACGTGAATTACCCTTGTGAGTTCTCTCTGTTAAGCCACAAGACAGATGAAGAGGAAAAGGTGCAAAGAGTCTTGATAACCCGTCCAAGGACAGGGAGGGTTTAGATCACAGGAAGATTCCAGGTGGGATGAGCAGCATGTGTCAAAAATAGAGCAACAGATGGGGAAACACGCCCAGAGGGCTTTCCTTGTTATATTGTAACAGCTTCCAGATCATGAGAAGGGGGGCGAACATCTGGAGAGGGTATGCTGACCTAATTGCAGGGCCTCCCACAGCTACGCCAGGGTCCTGGGTGGGGATGGGGGCCTGGCACTGCCCGCAGCATGAGGGGGCAGGGGTGGGAGCTGGGAGGCTTTGCGCCTCCCCATCCCCCGGGCCAGGGTCTGACCCAATTAGGGAAAAGGCAGTTCGTCTCAAGCATCTCAGCCCTGGAAACCGGGCGCGGCTGTCTGGAAAGGGGCCGGAGGAGGATGCTGGGACCCGTGGAGGGAGGTGGCAAGGGGATGGTGGGCAAATCCCTGCCCACCCCACCCTGAAGCCAGCATCACTGCACCTCAGGGGCTGGGCCTCCCTCTGCTGGACCCCAGGCAGGAAGCGTGGGGACCCCTGCGCCACCTCGGTCTGCTCTCCCCACACTGCTGTGCCTCCCTCCCGGGCCCCCCACCTGCCCACGTTCCTTGGGCCTCCTTAAAAAGGTGTAAGCTGCTCACTTGGGCATGCACAGCCCTCCTGAAACAGGCCACAATACCCCTTCCAGCCTCAAAGCCCATTACTCCATTAAATGGCCCAGGGCCTAACATGCAGGTCCGATCACCACTCCTCAAAGAGATCGCAAGGTTTTTTTTGTTGCTGTTGTTCTGCCTCCGTGTTTGTACAAGGCTGTTTCCGCTTGCAGTGGAGTTTTCAATACTCAGCCAGGGTAAATGCCCATCCTCCATGAAGCTCCCAGTTCAGGCCTTCCAGGGCCTTCCGCCCTGTGCACCTGAAATCCTGTAGGCCAGTGGCAACACGAGTAAGGGAAGATGCCTCGCCTGGTTAGTTCTCGGGACACCTGGCCTATACCCTCCCCCCACGCCCAGGCAGCTGTTACTCCAGACACTGAATTGCTGCTCCGGAACCCTGGGCCCTGGGCCACAGCTTTTGCACACTCTGATCCCTCTGCCAGAAATCCCTTTCCCTCTATCCCAACACGCCTGACCCCACCTCACGCCCCAGCTCGGAGGCCACCTCCCCACAAGTAACCCCTTTCCCCCACCTCCCACAAGCACCCCCTGGCTCTCCTTGCCCCCCACACTCTTATCTCGTGGCACCCTCTTGCCAGCACAAAGAAGGGGGCAAGGTGGGACAGACGGAGAAGGGGCACAGGCTTCGAAAGCCCCAGGATGTGAGTTAGCGTCTCCACTCCTCTCCTTACCCACGGTGGGGCCTGGGGGAAGTCCTCTATCCATGTCTCTGTGCCTTTGTTTCCCTCTCTTGTCAGGTGGGGACGACAGCCCGACCCTCCAGGCTAGGGAGCCCCCAGGATTGGCATCTATTGCATCCACCACAGACCTGGCCACTGGGAGTGTCCAGTGAGGGGCCATATAATTTATTACCCAAATCGCAGTGCTTTGAGAGGAGAAATCCTATTAGTAATGAGGCCAGGGCAATAGGTGAACACTGGGACTGTCCCGTGAGAAGCAAGATTTGGTCACCCAATCTGTATGTAGGGTATGCCCCCCCACACCTCGGGCAGGATTGCCTGGGGTGTCTGGGTGCCACCGTTGGCCAGATGGGGCTTAGCCACCTAGAGGGCCTGCTCAGGAACCAGGACAGACTGGGGGGAGGGGTGGAATAGAGAGAAGGGCACATCCGGGACAGAGACTGGGGGACTGGGGGAGGGGAAGGTGACTTCCTGCAGACAAGGTAGGTGGAGGTGTTGAGAGTAGCCCCCTGAGGTTGCACAGTGAGGAGATGTGAGGGGTGGGAGAGGGATGTTGACCCCAAATCCTAAGACATCCTCCTGGAGGTATGAGCAACTCCCCCCACCCCAACCATAAGAGCATCCTTGCAAAGCACTTGCTGCTGCTTGCCAGGCACTGCTTTAGGTGCGTTCATGCGTTAACCCATCTGATCCTTACCACGAGCCTGCCAGGGGGCTTCTGTTATTATCCCTGCACTACAGATGAGGAAACAGAATTACAGAGAGGTTGAGTAACTCTCCCAATGTCACACAGCTTGGGATCTGAGCCCAGGCAGCCTGCCCTGTTCCCTCAGGGGCCTGCTCTGGGCTCTACAGGGGTCTCCAACTAATCAGAGAAGCTGGGGCGAGTGGTTTCATTGGGGCGGGGGGGACATCCCAGATCCCCGTCTCCAACACTGTGGGATCTGGGGACTTCTACAGGAGGCAGTATGGCCATGGGGAAAACACCTGTCTCTTTGGGTGTCGGGAGGTCCAGTACACTAAGCTGTGGGAGGTGAATGGCACAAGGTGGCATTTCAGGCCTGCTGGTCCCATCTCCTCTCATTCTCAAGCTGGGGCTGCCTTGGGTTCCTCTCACCCCAAGGAGGCAGAACTTTGGGGCTCCAGAGCACACACACCAGTTCTGATCCAGGCCGGGCTGTGAAGGAGAAAGGCTGCAGGGTTCCCCACCTAAGGGGCTTGAGGTGGTGGAGATTGTTGTTATTTCTACTTTTTCTGGAGGATATCTGGCTTCAGGGCTATTTGAACTGCTCCAGGCTGACCCCCTCGAGATTCAAGACAGGCTCAGGGGCGGGGGGTCACCACCTGCTCTATGGGCCCCTCAGGTGCCTTAGCTGGTAGGTCCTAGAAAAGGGGAGGGGGGAGAGGAGGTTCCTTTCTAATGAACAATTAGTGTCTACTGCATGGCTAATCAAGTGGTTCCATGTAATTAAGAAGCTAATTACTGTGGTGTCAATTAAGGCTTTATTAGTCCCTTCTTTTGAGTACCCTGAGAGACCCTCATGCTGGAAGCTTCTAGAATGGATGGTGGGGGTGGGGTGGGAGGCAGATGCAAGGAGGGACAAGTGACTTACACCTCAGCCCCACTCCCACTGGCTTCTGGTCTTGGAGATTCGGCGCCCCCCCCTCCACCACCACCAGGGGGTGCTGGTACTTGGAGCAGGGCTTGTCCACTCACCCCAGGTGCTGATACACCTGCCCAGCTCCTATGGAAGGTGACCCTGGAGGCACTGCACCCCGTTCTCTCTACCTACTTTAGGGCAATTTCAGCTGCTACCCTTGAGGAAGGTGAGGAAACCGGGACCCAAAGAGTAGTTAAGTAACTTGCTCAAGGTCACACAGCCAATGAAGTGGCAGAGCTGGCATTCAACCCCAGGACTGTCAGACTCCAAGACCTGCTATGAAAATCAAAGCCGTGGAAGGCAAGTGCACAGCACACAGCAGTCAGGCAGGACCCTGCCTCAGGGCCTTTGCACTTGCTGTTTGTTCCCTGTGCTTCCCTCCCCCCCAGTATCTGTGAGGCTCACCTCCTCATTCATTCAGGTCCCTGCTCAAATGTCACCTTATATCAGAGAGGCCTTCTCTGATCACACTATATAAAATAGCACCCCACACTCCCTGTCCCCTGTTCCCTCATAGCAATTATGACTATCTGACATACTCTTTTTTGACTTGTTTGTGGCCTGTCTCCCACCCTAAGAATGAAAACTCCATGCAGAAAAACACTTTGCTTTCCTTGCACTTAGTAGGTGTGCAATTAGTATTTGTTGAACGAATGAATGAACAAAGCCGTTGTCATGCCTGTAGCGTGGTTACGATAAGCAAGACACTTTGAGTGCTGGGCACAAAGAACAATTCTTTCTTTCCCTTTCCCTCCTCTGCTCCTCACCCTAGCAGAGTCTCCCTGGAGATATAAGGACTGAAGGCCAGAGGGAGCTGGACAAGGCTCTGTAACTCTGGTTGAGCTCTGGCAGAAACCTCCATTGCTGCTGCTGCTTGTTTCTCTCTCATCTCGCCCTCACCCGGGCACCACCTTCCTGTTACTTAGCCATGACCTGGCCGGGTGGCTGGGTACAGAGCACTTGCCACCCTCCTGCAGATGGGAGGCTGCCGGTAGAGCCGTCTCCGTGCCACGCCGGGCAGGGAGACCCATCGGCCTGGCTGGCCTCAGAGAAGCTGTCTCCCTAAGGCCCTCCTGTCCCCTGCCACCGCAGCTCACTTTGTGACATCAGGGCTCCTTCTCCTATTGCAGGGCGGCGTCATTTTCCACTGGGGTCCAGAGTTGTCTACAGCATCTGGCAGAAACCACTTCCCTCATGAGCACAGAATTCCCCTGCCCTGAATTCCCCCAGCCCCATTTAAAAATGTTAACAGCTTTATTGAGATATAATTGCAAACCATGAAGTTCACCAGTTTAAAGTGTACAATTGAATGGTTTTTAGTCTATTTACAGAGTTGTGCAGCCATCGCCATAATCTAATTTTAGAATATTTTCATCATGCCAAAATAAAACCCTGTACCCATGAAGCAGTCGCTCCCCATTCTTCCCCCCACCCCCCAGCCCTAGGTAACCACTAATCTACTTTCTGCCTCTATGGGTTTGCCCATTCTGGACATTTCATATAAACTGGAGCATACAATATGTAGTCCTTTGTGACTGATTTCTTTCACTTAGCACAAAGCTTCTGAGGTTCATCCATGTCGTAGCATGCGGCAGAACCTCATTCCTTTTATCACTAAATAATATTCCACTGTATAGATGTACCCCATTTTGCTTATCCAGTCATCAGCTGATGGACATTTGGGTTGTTTCCACTTTTTGGCTATGATGAAGATGCTGCTATGAGCCTCCACGCACAAGTTTCGTGTGCCCTGTTTAAATCTCAATAACATTTGTTATCCTTTCTCTGAATAAAAGTGCTAACACATGTTCATTACAGAGACTTTGGGAAATACAGAAGAACACAAAGAAGATAAAAATCAGCCCAAATCCACTCAAGAAACACCCACTTCTGGTTTTATTTTTGCCCATGGATTGAAAAAGGTTAAATCGTAAATGTATTGTTCCACGATCCGCTGCGTTCATTTAACATCGTGTCATGAACGTTTTCTCATGTTCTTGGAATTCTACACCATTTTAAAAGACTTTCCGTTGTTTTTACTTTTTTTTGACGTCTGACACACAGAGATGTGCATAAACCATAAACGTCTGTCTGGACTTTTCGCAGACTGGACACATTCATTGGTGAATGAGCGAAAACATGGCTGCATCCGGCATGTGGATATGGAATACGATCAAGTGAGCAGTTGGGCATTTAGAGATTTTTCTTCTCTTTTTTTAAAGAATAGTTTTATTGAGACATAGTGTACAGACCATACAATCCACCCATTTAAAAGGCTACAATTCAACGTTTTTTAGTATAGTCACAGTGTTGTGCAAGCATCACCAAAATCAATTTTAGAACATTTTCATCACACCCCCCCGAAACAAACCCTGTGCCCATTAGCAGTCACTCCCCATGTCCTCCCAGCACCCCCACCCTCTGCCCCAGGAAACCACTAATCTTTTTTTCTCTGTATAGATTTGCCTGTTCTGGACATTTCATATAAGAAGAATCATACAACACGTGGTCTTTTGTGACTGGCTTCTTTCACTTGGCATCGAGTTTTCCTTGCTCTTGTTACTATTATAAATAATACCATGATGAACATGAAGCACATCTTGGGTAATTACTCTAGGATCAATTCCTAGAAGTGAAATTGCTAAGGCAAAAGATGAGGCATTTGGCTTGGTTCCGCCCCTCAACCCCCTCTGCCTTCACCCTCTAATGGGAGCCGTGCTCCCATCCCTGCCCGACGGCCCCCTTTCTCTAGTTCCTTCGCCACCCCTGGCAGCCCCCTCATGCCTCACTTCTCTGCCCCTCATCTCTCCCCTCTCTCTTCTGTCGTGAACATCAACTCCAGCTTCAACGTGCAGGAATCTCTGTGCTGGTCAAAAGCTCTGGATGGTTTCTGAATGCTGACAGGATGAAGCCCACACTCCTCGGCTCTCCTTCAAGGTTTACTGCACCTCCCCAGCCTCGTCTCCGGCTGCGTCCCTGCCCACCCCCAACGAGTCAGCCAGGCTGGCCTCTCACAGGTCCCGGGCTGCCCCATCTCCTACCCTCGGCGATTTCTTCTGTTGGCTTTTCCCCTCAACCCAGAACTCTCTCTTCTGAGCAACATAGGCCAGCTGAGACCAGGCCTCCTCTGCCCAGTCGTGGCCAGCTCTGGCAGGGCAGGATGTAACCGAGGGTCGTGCAGTGAGCCCCTAACCTGGGCATGGAGAGCGGCACTCAGCGAGATCACATCAGGCCCCTGGCTAGAGATTCCATTTTTTTCCAACAACCATTTCTAGGCATTTTCTGGCTGCTGGGCCCTGGGCCAGGTGGAGACAGAGAGAGAAATAAGACAAACCTTTGCTCACAGGGAACATACTGTTTAGAGGACGAGGACAATGGATTGAACAGGCCCCTGGAAAACTGTGTGTTGAGGGCCACTCTCTCCGCCCTGGGTATGGGGCCCCTGGGACCAGGAGTGACCCCTAGTGCTGGCGCTGCTGGTGGGGGCGTGACAGGGGCCCGGCCCTCCTCTCCTCCATCCCTAACCCCCCACCCTCAAGAAAGGGCAGCAGGAGGGTCCAATGGGGAAGGGGAAGCAAGAGATAAGAACAGGTAATTGTTCCCATTTGACTTTTTCTAATTAGGGACCAATTATGTCCTCAGATACCTAATTGGGGTCCTGGTAGATTCTTTAATTTGCTAGGTAATTACTGGCCAGTATTTCCATCAGGATGAAATTTGGGGAAGAAAGACATTACCAGGACATTTAGATTTTTCTCTGTCCTGGGGGCTTTGCCCAGAAAATGAGCAGGGTGCTCTGAGCTCTCTCCTCTGCTTCTTCTTCCTCTTCATCCTCCCTCTCATGGCTCCTCCCCACTCGACCTCTGCCCCCAGGCAGCCACAACGTGCTTTCTGTCACTATAGATTAGTTTCCACTTCCTAGAATTTTCCATCAATGGAATCATACAGTATGCACTCTTTACCTCCTCTTGCTTCTTCTATTAGCATAGTTATTTCCACCCCCCCATAGCTCCCTTATCTGTTTGCTAGTTGTTTGCACTCATTGTCTGCTTGTTGTTGTTCTTTTTACTTGTCTGCTCATTGTTTTTCCTCGATGTCTGCTTGTTTTCTGCTCACTGTTTGTTTGTCTTCTTTAAGAGGCACCAGGAACTGAACCTGAGACCTCCCATGTGGAAGGCGGGTGCTCAACTGCTTGAGCCACATCTGCTTCCCCAGCATAGTTATTCTGAGATTCATCCATGTTGTTGCAGGTATCAGTGTTTCATTCCTTTTTATTGCTAGGTAGTATTCCATTGACTGGGTATACGACAATTTGTTTATTCATTCACTCTTTGATGGACATTAGGTTGTTTAGAAGTTTGGGTATTGTGAATAAAGCTGCTAGGACCATTTGCATACAAGTCTTGTCTGGGCATATGCTTTCATTTCTCTTTGGTAAATACCTAGGAGTGGAATGGCTGGGTCATGTAGTAGATGTATGTTTTACTTTTTAAGAAATTATCACATGGTTTTACATTCTCATCAACAATATATGAGAATTCCAGTTCCTCCAGAGCTTGCATAATATTTGGTATGGTCAGTCACTAATTTTAGTGATTCTAACAAGTAGGTGTAAAGTGATATCTCATTGTGGATTTAACTTGAATTTCCCTAATGGCTAATGATGTTGTACATATTTTCAGTTGCTATCCATATTTTATTATTTTGATGAACTATCTGTTCAAATCTTTTGCCCATTTTTATTGGGTTGTTTGTTTTCTTATTATTGACTTAAAAATGTTTTTTATTTATTATTTCTATCCACCCCCCTCACCGAGATGGCTTCCTTATCTGTCTGCTTGTCTTCTTTAGGAGGCACCAGGAACTGAACTCAGGACCTCCATGTGGGAGGTGGGCTTGAGCCACATCTGCTCCCTATTATTGACTTTTGAAAGTTCCTTATATATTCTAGATACAAGTCCTTTATCAGATATGTGTTTTGAAAATGTTTTATACCAGCCTGTGGCTTGTCTTTTCATCCTCTTAACAGTGTCTTTTGAAGAGCAAAAGCTCTTGATTTTAATGAAAGCCAATTTATCCATTTTTTCTTTCATGGTTCATGCTTTTTGTGTCTTATCTAAAAAATATGCACCTAACCCAAAATCACAAATATATTCTAGAATTTTTATAATTTTAGGTTTTACATTTAGATCTATGATCTATTTTGTGTTAATTTTTGCATATGGTGCAAGACATGGGTTGGAGTTCACTTGTTTGCATCTGGATATCCAATTGTTCCAGCACCATTTGTTGAAAAGACTATTCTTGTTCTGTTGAATTGTCTCGCACCTTTGTTGAAAATAAATTGACCATGTATGTATGGTTGTAATTCTGGACTTTCTATTTTATTCCATTGGTCTATTTGTCTATCATTTATTTCCATTGATCTTATTTATCGGTCTTTCCCCGTAGCTTTATAAGTCAGATAGTGTAAATTCTCCAAATTTGTTCTTTTCAGAAGTTGTTTTGACTATTCTAGGTCCTTTGTCTCTCCATATGAATTTTTGAATCAGCTTGTCAATTTCTACTTAAAAATCGTGCTAGGATTTTTATTGGGACTACATTGAATCACCTTTGGGAGAAATGACATTTTAACAATATTGAATTTTCTGATCCATGAGCACAGTAGCTTTTCATTTATTTAGATCTTCCATAATTTCTCTCAGAATTGTTTTTATTTTTCCCAGTGTATCAATCTTGGGCATCTTTTGTCAGATTTATCACAATTTCATAGTTTTTGACACTATTGTCAATGTGTTTTATTCTAATTTTTGATCATTTGTTACTAATTTATAGATACAACTGACTTTTGTATGGTGATCCTGTATCCCACAACCTTGTTAAACTCTTCTTATTGATTCTAGTAGCTTTTTTGTAGATTCTTTAGGATTTTCTACTTGGTCTATCATGTCATCTTCCTTTCAGTTCGTGTGCCCGCCCTCCTTCCCTTCTTCTTACTGCACTGGCTAGATCCTCCGCTACCATGTTGCACAGAAGGGGTAAGAACAAATGTCTGCCTTGTTCCTGATTTTAGGGGGAAAGCATGCAGTCTTTTGCCATTAATTATGATGTTAGCTGTAGTTTTTTCACAGAAGCCCTTTAAGAGTCTGAGGAATTTCTCTTTTTTGTTCCTACATTGCTGAGAGCTATTTTTAGGAATAGATGTTGCATGTTGTATTTTGTCAAATGATTTTTCTGCATCTTTTGAGGATGATCAAATATATGGTTTTCTTGTTTTAGTCTGTGAATATGGTGGGCGACACTGATTGGTTTTTGCTTGTATCAGCCACCCTTACATTCCTGGGATAAACCCCACTTTGTCATGATGTATTATCATTTTTACATATGATTGGAATTGTTTAACTAAAATTTTGTTAAGAATTTTCACATCTATCCTCAGTGAGGAATATTTGTCTGTAATTTTTGTTGTTTCAAGGTCTTTGGTTTTGGGATCAGAGTAATGCTGACCTCATAGAATGAGCTGGAATGTATTCCTTCCTCTTCAATTTTCTGGAAGGGTTTGTATAGAATTGTCATTTTTTCCTCCTGAAAAGTTTGGTAGAATTCATCAGTGAAGCCATCTGGGCTTGGAGTGTCCTTTGTAGGAAGGTTTTTAACTACAAAATCAATTTCTTTGGTAGATATAGAGCTAGCTATTCAAGTTCTCTCTTCTTAAGTGAGTTATGATAGTGTCTGTCTCCCAAGAATTTGTCTGTTTAAGTTGTTGACTTTATTTGAATAAAGTTTTTCTTACTATTCCCTGATTGTCCTTTTAATATTTGTAGAATCTTTAGTTTTTAGTTTTGTTCCCTCTCTCACTCTTGACACTGGTAATTTTGGGCTTACTAGAGGTTTGTCAAGTTTGTTGATTTTTCTCGGAGAATTGGTTTTTGGTTTTGTTCATTTACTTTTATTTATTTATTTATTTTTGAGGTACCGGGTCTGGGGATTGAACTCAGGACCTCGTATGTGGGAAGCCAGCACTCAACCACTAAGCCACATCAGCTTCCCTGAGTTGTTTTTTTTTTTTGTTTTGCTTGTTGTTTGTTTGTTTGTTTTTAGGAGGTACTGGGGACCAAACCGGGACCTCCCATGTGGGAAGCAGGCACTCAATTGCTTGGACCACATCCGCTTCCCTCATTGATTTCTGCTTTGATCTTTATTACTTCCTTTCTTCTGCTTACTTGGGTTTTATTTGCTTTTCTTTTTCTAGTTTCTTTAGTTTTGATCATTGATTCAAAACCCTTTTCCCTTTTCTAATAAAGGTGTTTGGTGGTATAAATTTTCCTCTAAGTACTGTCTTAGCTGCATATTACAAATTTTGGTCTATTGTGTTTTTTATTTTCATTCAGTTCAAAGTGCTTCCTGGAGTGTGGTGATGGTGGTGGTGGTGGCGGCAGCAGTGGGGTTAGGAGGCCATGGAAGGGCCTCCATCCCTCCTGCCCCTGCTGCCTGCTCCCCACTGGCTTGCCCTCCCCCTCCCCACATTGTGCTTTCTGCCTTCTCTTCCAGGAGGCTGGCTGCTTTGCTTCAGGCAGGAGCTCAGACTCCTAGATTTGAAGGATGCCAGGCTGAGAGGGTGTGTTGATGAGGACCTTTTAGAAGATGGGGGTTCACCATGGGACACCCAAGAACATACAGACACGTAGTCACACAGGAGTTCTGAGTTTCCAGAACTGGGATGTCAGTAATCTGTATGAAAATGACCTCTGGTGACCTTCACCCTTCTCAAGGGAGAGGATCTGATGGGGCCACTTGGCCGCTGTGTCTGTCACTTGCCTGTTTGTCCTTAGATCCATTGCTTGCCCTTCCCCTCCTCCATCACAGGGGCGATGCTCCTGTGTAGGCTGGTTTCCATCTGAATTCAGACGATGGGAGCCAGTGGAGGGAGACTGTAGGACAGACGGAAGGGAGAAGCTGAGGTAGCTCTCTCCTTCTCTTTGCCTTGGATGGCCATTCCAGAAGCAACCGTAGCTCCTCTTGGCTCTAGCTCCCCCCAGACAGCCCTGCTCCGTGGTCCCAGCTTCTGCTAAGTAGCCCCTGCTGTGGTGTTAGCTCCTTCCAGACAGCCCTGGCTTCTGGGCTCTGGTAACACCAGCTCCTCCTGTTTCCTCTCCATCTCTTCCTGGGGTTGCTAATCTCTGGGGTGCCTCACCATCCCACTTGGCTTCTTCTATTACCCATGTAACTCATTCCCTGTGTTACTCCTCTGCTTCCTTTACCCCCTGCCCCCAATTTGAAATACCCTGAATTTTCCTAACTGGCCCTACTGGTAGAGTCGTCATCCAAAACAGAGTGTCCCCTTTGGCTAGAGTTTTAGGCCAAGAACCCCTGAGAGGTGACTGACTTCCTTTGTGGCTCAGGCAACATCCATCCCTGGTCCAATCAAGCAGGACCAAGTTTGGGGCTGCCACATTGCCCGACGTCAAGGGGCACCATCCACTCAGAATCACTGCGAATGGTGCCCCTTAGATTTTTCCAGTGGAGAGCCCTTCCCAGGGTAGTGGAGTTGGCTTCACGCAAAGTACATGGCAAGAAGCATGGCAACTTTAAGCAGAATCACTTGGGGACTTTTTTCTTGGGGTGGTGGATGGGAGGGATGGGGTACATCTTAAGCATCTGTTTTCATTTTTTTCCTCCTAGCAACCTTTCCCTGCTTCTTCTGAAACAGTAACCCCTGCACCTCAGGGAACCGCCTCTCTTCCTTTCCAGGTGGTTCTGATGAGACTCTCAGTGACCACAGCTCCCTCTCCCACAGGCGTAAATAGATGCCCAAGGCCTGACCAATCAGCATGTCCAATGCTTCTGAACAGTGTTTCTTCTAGGAGATGGCGTGTGATCCAGGAGAGCCATCCAGATAAACCATGCAACATCTTCCCACTGGGGTTGCTCTCAGCCTATCCACCAATGTAGAGAAGATCTGTCTGCAATAGGAAACATCAAGGCCAACACACAGGGAGGCCCAGAGATGAGAGAGAGGTGAGAGAGAGAACCCTGGTGACCTGGGGTCCCCAGTTCCCAACCTGGTTCCTGAGGCTCTTTAATTTTACAAATACCTCAGTGTTCCTTCCAGCTATGAGAGCCAATAAATTCCTTTTTTTGCTTAAGTTTGTTTGCATAGGATTTCTGTCACCAGCATCCAGGTCTCTGGATTCTTCACCAGGTAAGTGAGACTTTGGGGCATCCCCTTCATTCCTCTGGTACAGAAACCAATGCCAAGGGATGTTTTTAAGCTACAAATAATAGAAAACCCAATTAAAGTGTCTTAAATGATAATTATCACAGAACAGGAAGTTCGGGGGTAGTGGTTCCAGGGTTGGTTAATCCAGCAGTTCAAAGATGCTGTAAGGAGCAGATATTTTTCTTCTTTCTCCTGGAATCCTTGGAGGGCTGCCTTGGCCTCCTAGTCTGGCTCCCCTCATAGTTCCAAGGAGGCTATTTCAGTCTAGGTTACAGGCAGACCAAGGGCGGAAACAGGAACGTTCTGGTCTTATAGCCTAGAAGCCCTCTCATTGGCCAGGATGGTGTCACGTGCCATTCTTAAACCAATCAGTGGCCAAGATCTAAGCCACCATTATTGGCTTAGACCAATCGTGATTCACCCCCTGGAGCTAGGACCTGCCCTCCTTGAAGCTCATGGCAGCTGGAAGGAGAGTGAACTCTCAATCAGGGGTCTGTTAAAAAGAGGATAGGGGTGAAGAACTGTGGGATATGATAGTTGAGACAGCTAGCTGCCTCCCAATATCCAATTTCCATTTCTTCCATAATAATAGAATTTTAAACTGGATATATGGCCACCAGAATAACGTTTACATTCTCCAGACTCCTTTGCAAGTGATTTGAGACCATGTAATTCTTGAAATTAGCTTCTGGCCAATGGGAAGTTAGCAGAGGCTTCACACAGTGGCTTCTGGGAATCTTTTTTCAGGAACATCGGACGTGAACCCTTTGATTCCTTTTCTGTTCTTTCCTCTACCTGCTGCCTGGAATGTGGATGCTACCAGACGAGACCATGAGAACAAGGCACATGCACTGCAGGGAGCTGGAAGGGACCTGGAGCTCTGAGAACGCCAAGGAGCAGAGCTGCTATCCCAGCTCTGTACAGCTATCTCTAGACTTATTTACTTGAGGGAGAAATTAACTTGCAGCAGGTACAATCCTAAAGTATACAGGCTGGCAGTCAACAGTGTCTGCTACAGGAAGTGACTGCACAGAGTGTCACAGCAGGTTAGCAGAGAGCCTGACTCAGAAGCCAAGACCCCTAACACCTGGTGAAGGACACATCCTCCCAGGAAGGGGCATGATGAGACCAAACACGATCAGGCATTCAAGCCTGAAGACCTGAGTTCCAGGCTTGGCTCCATGCCTCACTGGAGGGATCATCTTGAAAAACTAGTTAAGTTATCCAAGTCCATTTCCTCATCTGTAAAATAGGGATACTGGCTCCCATAATGAAGGTGCTGAGAATTGAGTGGGCTGAGGATTTTGTAGACAGTTGATGAATTTCTAACAACGAGTGAGTGAAGATAAAATAGATTATGGAGTCTGGTGCATCGTAAATATGGTAGCCGGCCTTCCAGATGGTTCCCAATGATTCTCACCTCCTGTGTTTGGGTATTCCTGCCCCCGTGTAGTTCCCTGCTACCCTGAATAGGGCTGACCTGAGTAATGCAGAAACGGTGATGAGGTACAACTCTGAGGCCAGGTCACAAAAGACGTTGTAGCTTCTGCCTTGCTCTTTTGGGTCACTTGTTCTGGGGGAGGTCAGTTGCCAGGTTGTGAGGACACTCAGACAGTCCTTTGATGAGGGGTGTCCTTGTCCAGGAAGGGAGGCTTCCTGTTAATGGGCAGCACCAACTTGCCACCCATGGGAGCTTGCCTGCATCCTCATGGGAGACCCTGACCAAGAATCACCCAGCTAAGCCGTGCCCAAATTCCTGACCCACAGAATCTGTGTAAAACAACACATGTTCATCATTTTTTTAAGCTGTTAAATTTTGGGTTCATTTGTTATGCAGCATAAATAGAAAGTACAGTATTTATTCTGTAAATTATTAAGTCCCTCTTCTTCTTTCTGGCAAGACCCTTCTCTTCTGCACTGCTCCCTCCCACCTTGTTAATCTCACTTCCCAGAAACGTTGGTTTTGGATTGCATGTAGGTGTACCTACTCATCTGCATAAAAAGACTCTGTGTAATCTGAAGAAGGAAAGAATTCAGAGATGAGGTTTTCCCTCCAAAGACATCAAAACCCCATGCCCTCCTCAGAGCACAAGCTGCCGCACAGGTGTGATGTAAATGAAAACAAGGTGAGCCAGGCATTGAGAGACCCGCGTTCTTCTCTGGCTAGAGCACTTACCAGACCGATGGCTAAGTCACTGCCCGTTCTGGGCCTCAGTTTCTTCGTATGTGAAACCGAGGGACCAACTGGATCATTTCCTTGCTTCCTTCCCACTCTTATGTATGTATGAGTCAGGGAGGTTTTGTTTTTTTTTTTCAAACGTCTGGAAGTATAACATTTACCCATAAAATTGCACACTCGTAAATGTATATCTCGACTAATATTTACACACCAAATGCATTCATCTAACCAGCACCCAGATTAAGAGCAGACGTTTACCAGCCCCCCTCAGAAGATCCTCACGCCCCCTCCCAGCCTTACCTCTTGAGGGCACAATGGGTAATGTGGCCCTAACTTCTAACACCATGGGTTGGCTTTGCCTGTCCTTGAACTTTCTGTAAAAAAAATCATACAGTCTACTCTCTTTTGTGTTTGGCTTCTTTCACTCAACTCCGGGTCTGCAAGATTCATCCACATTGTTGTGGGCAGTTATAGATTGTTATCCTACTGTTGTATAGTATTCCACCATGGGAAAGTACCACAGTTAGTTTATCCATATACTGGATACATGCACATCCTAGCCCAGGTCTTTGCTTCCCATATGCACGTCTATCTGTTTTGTATGTGTCTGTTCACTTTAGTAGATCCTGCCAAAGAGTTTGTCAAAGTAGATGCACTAATTTACACTCTCAGTGGTGAGATATGAGGGCTCAAAGCCCTCCTTGTGGGGGAGCAATCCCTACCTAAAGCCAAAGGGTGGAAGCTGGCACCTAATGGAGAAAGGTGGACTCTTCTACCTCTGAGGGTGTGTGGCAGCAGGAAGGTGGGGGCACTGACACCCCAGGGGTGGAGTTAGAGGAAGGAATTTCAACCTGTAGGGAGGTGACCACCGGCAGAGCCTGGAAGGGACCCATCTCTTGCTTTCCTCGTGAGCTAAGCAGGTAAAGGGGCCCAAGGCAATGGCTCTGTGTTTAGGAAATTAGCAGGACTGGGGCTGAGACTCACCTTCTCTATATGGGATCTGTTCCCATGTTCTCCTCACACAGGTAAGCCCCCTGTGGCTGGCTTACGGTAGCAGAGTCCAAAGGTCCCCTGGAGAGAAAGTGGGAAAAGCCTTGTGGCCGATCCTGTGAGTGGCTTTCCCCGTCAGCAGCCCCCTTTCTTCCCGCCAACAGTTAGGTCAGGGTTGGTGGAGCTGCCAGGCATTGCAGACCCCGCGATCCTCTTTGCAGGTGATGGGCAGGCACTGCTGATGCCAGCCTAGCCCTCGGGCCTTGACAGGGAAGGGCACTCTGCCTGCCAGCGCCTCTGTCTCTCTGCCTGAGGGCTTTCTCTGACAGCCCGGTCAGGCTGGAAGTGCCCGAGAGTTAACACTCCCTGAGAACAGGCCTCAACAATGACCATGGGAGTGGATGTCCCTTGGAGGCACATGTCTCACCCTGGCTCCCAGGCTCCCCCATAGGATTGCGCTCCAGTTGCCCACAGTGGTGACCAGTTTGATAACAAGGCCTTTATTGGCCGCTTTCCCTCCAGGCCTCACTGCCCCCTCCCCTGCTGCCTGCTAGGGGTTTCTGGAAATGTCTCCCACCTGCCCCGCCCCCCAGTAAAAGATGCAGGAGGAGAAGGCCTCCCTGTTCCACCTGCCTTTTATTCTGCATGGGGTGCCGTTGCATGAGGGCGCAATGCTTGGGGCTACAGTAGCCACTTTGTGACCAGGAGGGGAGGCATGGACCATATGCTGAGGATGACAGGGCATGAGGGTGGAAGCCAGTCTCCTTGATTGGGTCTTTGAGTCCCCTGACCAGCTCTGGGGTCACCTACTGCTTGCCGCACTTCATGTTACAGAAACAATAAATGTCCTTATGAATTAAGCCACATTTACTTGGGTTCTCTGCTGCTTGCAGGCAAACACATGGATCATTGATACTGGTCTTGTCCCAGAACTGTTATCTTTGTAATTGTTGTCTCCCCACTACCTCCTTGACGCCCCCAGTTGGTGGCACCAGAGAAGGCCTAAGAGACGGGCATGGAGGTGGGCTGGGGGACAGAGGTGAGCCACAGGCTTGAAGTCCACAGGTATCTAAGGGCTAGGAGCCCAGGAAAGGAGAGGGACATGTTGGGCAGCAAGTATTGGGGGGTCCCAAGGATTGGGAAGAGGAAAGCAAGAAGGCAAATCCCCTATTAAGCTGGCCCGGGATGGACCGTGTTATTGTTGTTATTATGAAGCATCTCAAGGCTCTCACTTGTCCTGGCCTGGTGGGGGGGACGCAGGGGAGGGCTAATGGCCTCATAAATCCCAGCCATAAAGAGTAATGGGGGGAGACAAATGAGATAATTAGGAATAAATCTCACCAAGGTTTCTATTCATCAGCATCCCTGGAACTGGCCAATCTTCAGAGCCATTGGCTGGATCCCTAATTAATGCTGAGCTTCCTGAACTCTGCAGAGCTCCGAGCATGGGAGGGATCCGGACTTAGGGGCACCACTGCCCCCCACATTCCTCAGTGGGTGGCCTTGGGAGGAGCCCCCCAGCCTTCTTGCTTTCTGTCCTCCAGGTGCTTTGTCTGCACCGTCCGGTCTGCCTCACTGTCTTTTGCCACCTTTTCTTCATCTCACTCCATCTCCCTGTCTACCTTCAGTTTCTCTGTGTTTCTCTCTTATCAGATAGATGGCCACTGTCCGCATGGTTGAGTCATAGGAGATCTGAGTTAGAAGGAATTGTGGAGATCACCTGTAACAACCCTTCCCTGCCTGTCCTTCCTGCCTCCCAGTCAATTCCAAGGCAGGAACCCCATCTATGCCCAGAACAATCCTAGGAAAAAGGAGGAGACCCTCATCCCTCAAACGCTGTTGCAGTCCATTCAACTTGGAGGGAGTTCTATTGTCTTGTTCACAGTCTGTACTGGCTACTGCCTGGTCTTACCTCAGCCTGCTGGAGCCTTGAGAATAAGCCTCGCTCTCCTCCCCAAGCTGACCCTTCACATATCCTCGACTCCTCTTCTCCAGACCAAATACCCTCTCGAGGTTGGCAACTGGAGGTGCCCCGCCAGGCCTCCCCAACCCAGGAACCTCCTCTGGACCCACCCGTGGTAGTCTCTCAAGACTCCTTAGTGACTCCATTGTTTCAGTCCTCTAGCCTTGCTCCTTTTTTTTTAAAGATTTATTTTATTTACTTATTTATCTACCCCCCGCCATTGTTTGTGCTTGCTGTCTGCTCTCTGTGTCTGTTCGTTGTGTGCTCTCTGTGTCTGCTTGTCTTCTTTTTAGGAGGCAACAGGAACCAGACCCAGGACCCTCCATGTGGGAGGGAGGCACCCAATCACTTGAGCCACATCTACTCCCTGCTTGTTGTGTCTCTCATTGTGTTTCCTTGTTGTGTCATCTTGCCGTGCCATCTTGCTGTTCTTGCTCGTCTTCTTTAAGAGGCACTGAGAACTGAACCTGGGATCTCCCATGTGGTAGGTGGCCTCCCAACTGCTTGAGCCACATACGCTTCTTGCTCCTTCTTTTTGTTAGAGCAGCCCCCACTTCTTCAGGGAGGTTCCTCTCCCCATTCTGCATGGTTCTGGTGGAGCCACCAGGGAACTCACGCATCCAGGCTACAGAAGCAGTACCTGATCAAGGCCTCCTCAATCACAGCGCTTCATCCCCTGGTGCAGTGATTGGCTCAGGGATGAGCCTGTAGTACATGCTGGGCCAATCAGAGTCCTTCCCTGGCCTTGGCTATGTGGACCCCCTGAGGTGGCAGACCTGAGGCAGGCTCAGTGTGTGAACACACTTTCCTGTCTGCAGTAGGAGGGAATGAGGCCATTACCCAGAAAGAAGCAGACCCAGAGCCAGCAGGAATTGTGGGATATAAATGCTGGCTGCTACAGGGCTGGGGAAAAGTAGTAAAGACAAGTCAGGGCAGGGAAGGACTGGGAAGAGGTGGAGGGTGAGGTGAGATGCTGTAGGAGGGCTGTGGCACCATCCCATCTTGGGTCGTAAGATCACTGAGTGGTCATGGGCGGCCCTGGCAGGGGACACCTAAGCTTGTCTTCAGGGTTCCTTTGGACCTCAGTGACCCATTGAGAGGCCAGGCTTTGCCTATAGGTCTCTCAAATCTGGAAGTAATTTATAAAAAGTTCAAGAATGCAAATATTCTCGCTGGCCTGATTTTGCGATAATCAGGGTAGGCTAAACATAACCATGCATGTGTCCCCAGACCTAGTTTTTCTCCCTAGGTCTGGTTTTTAGAATGCTGGTGATAAACCAAGCCTGATCTATTATATGACCATCCTGTATGGGAAATGACTGTAACTCTAGGTATCTTTGGTCAACCTTAGGAGATATAGCAGTGGGGCGGATATGGCTCAAATGGTTGGGTGTCTGTCTCCCATATGGGGGGACCTGGGTTCGATCCCCAGGACCTCCCGGTAAAAATTAAAAAAAAAAAAAGAAAAATATAGAAGGTGCTTGGGCCACCAGGCCCCATGCATGGGTGCAACGTTAGGCCCCACACACGGGTGAGCCGCCAGGCCCCATGTGTGAGTACGCCGAGCCATGGAGCAAGATGATGATGTAACAGGAGAGTGTCACAAGAGACAGCCAAGACGAGATGCACTGAAAAAACCAGGAACTAAGGTGGCACAGGTGGTAGGATGCCTCTCTCCCACATCGGAGTTTCTGAGGATTGAATCCTGGTGAAGACAGGAGGAGAAGGATGAGAAGGGGTCGGCAAACCTTATCTGTACAGATCGGGTGGTCAATATCTTAGACTTTGTGGACCATACAAGTCTGTGTTGCAGCTGTTTGTCTGCACTTTGTAGTGTGAAAGTAGCCATAGACAATAAGTAAATACTGGGCGTAGCTGTGTGCCAATAAAACTTTATGGACAGTGATATTTGAATTTCATATAATTTGCATGCAATATTATTCTTTTGATTTTTTCAGTCAAATGTAAAAGCCATTCATAGTTCACAGGCCATACAGAAACAGGCAGAGGGCCAGATTTGGTTGGTGGGCCGTAGTGTGCCGACCCCTGCACCAGAGTAAAATGGTTAAAACTGTGGGCTCTGGTTCAAACTGCAACTCGAGTGATCATGAGCAAATCACTTAACCTATCTGTGACTCAGTTTCCTCATCTGTTAAACAGGGCTAAGACTAATACCTCCTCATAGAGCTAGCATGAAGGTTAAATGAGAGTGCCTGGAGCACAGTAAGTGCTCAATAAATGCCATTGTGATTATTTGAGCCTGGACAGCCTTTACTGAATCCCTGTTGCCACATGAGTGGGTTCTACCCCAAAGGCAGCTTGGAAGCAGTGAGCCCTGTGGAGGCTCTAGATTTCCTCACTTACTAACCACATGGCCTGGGGGAGCCACTTGGAGCCCACTTTCTCCTTGTGTGGAATGGTGAACATAAAACCAGGATCGTTGTGAGATTAAAATAAGGCAATGTGCATAGCGGAATGCTCAACATTCAGGCTGAGGAAACAACCAGGTTCAAACTCCTCTCTAATTATGTGACCCTTGTCAAGTCACTTTTTTCTTTGTGCCTCAGCTTCTTCATCTATAAAACGGGGATAATCATAATGCTCACCTCACAAGGGTTCTGTGAATTAAATGAGATGAGACATTTTGAGGGATTAGCATGGTGCTTGGCATACAGTAAGAACACAATAAGTGCAAGTCATAATTATTTGTAGGTGCTAGTGCACTGTAAAATGCAAGTGATTAGCTAATATGTATAGTATTCATCAACAATAACAACAACAGATATAATAGCTGTCATTTAATGAGCAGCTAGCAGGTGTTAGGTGCTCTACATATATTAACCTAAATTCTTGCAGCTGTACAGGTGAGAAAGCAGAGGTTCCAAGAGACTATCAGGCATCTGGCGAGGTAGCATCTAAGCCGTGTCTTATGCTGTCCTCACAGCAGTACTGCAGCATAGGCGTTGTTATCCCCATTTTCCAGAGGAGGAGACTGAGGCTCAGGGAGGTTTGGAAATGTGCGCAAGCTCCCCTGGTTGGAAAGGAACAGAGCTTGACTTCAAAGTCAGAGCAGTCTGACTCCAGGGTCAGAGTCTGAGGCACATCCATCCTGGACTTTGACAGAGGGGCAATCCCATACCACAGATCCCAGTCCAACCTTCTCATGTTTCCTTGAAGGGATATATCATGTGAGCCCTAATAGGGAACTGGAGGCAGGGTTCCCCAATCAGGGCCACTCTGTCTTGTTCACCATGATACTCTCAAGAGACTAGCATATAGTAGGTGCTCAGTAAACACTTGTGATAAACTAAGACCACTCCAATCTGAGAACAGTTCTCTCTCCTCGCTTTCCCCTCAGACTGGGACAGAGGTGGTGACTCCCTCTCTGAAGTGAATTTATCCGGGGCCCTATGAGGGTACACCCAGGAGCTTTCACCTGGGTCCAGAGTACCTCACCACCCTGTCCTCCACAGGAATGCCATCTTGGGTTAGACAACTCGTAGATGAGTGAGGCCCCTCAATAAGGCTCCTGGGCAAAAGTAGGCCTGCCTGCTGCTCCAGATGAGAAAGAAAAGCAGAGAGGCAAGCCATTTCCCTGGATACTGTGGCAACCATTAGATTTCCAGAGTCTCATTGCCTGTCCATCGTATAGATATGGAAACTGAGGCCCGGAAAGTGGAAGGACCTCTTCCCTGGGGCCCAGAGGCCCAGGACTGGAACTGACACCTCGTTGGAAAGCAGAGATCGGAAGTCAGCAGAGAACAGCCAAGGAGGAGAGACGGGACCAGAGCTAAGGCTTGCTCTGGGAGGGTATCTGGGAGGCAGGCAGGGTGACCCCAAGAGAAACACCATGTTTCCCAGTGGGGATGAGGGCTGCCTGGAGCAAAACAAGGATGGTTCCCAGGGAAGGCATGGGGTGGGGGATGGGGGCATCACCTCAGGCTGCAGCCTCTGGAGTGTGAAATGTGTGAGGGAGGGGTGGGTGTGTGACAGTGGACTGAATCTGGGTAGGGGACCGTATGGAGAGTCTGTGGGTGTGATGTGTGAAGTGTGCATGTGGTTTGGAATGTATGAGCATGTGTGCATGGAGGAATGCATGGGAGTGTGTGAAGTGTGTGTTTGTGTGTGTGTGTGTGTGTGTGTGTGTGTGTGAATGCTGGCTAAACCCCTCCCCTGTCCCACCCAAACCCCACTCAGCCTCCTGGGTTTCAGCCACTGTCCTGAAGCAAGCAGCTGGGGCCTGCAGCAGGAAATCACTATTTGGATTGCAGAGGCGCCTCTTCCTGCAGCAGCCCCCACAGAGCCAGGAGGAGAGGGGGGGCCTTCGTGCGCACCTAGACCAGACCTTGAGTTGGTCAGGAGCCTGGAGGAAGGCCTGAGGACCCCGCAGGGTGGGTTCGACTCGGACCTAATGGGATCTCCCCCTTGTCCCTCATCCTCAAGACAGAAAGAGCCACAGCGGCGAGAGAAGTGGGCACTTCCCCGCAGCTGTGTGAGTGGGGCTGGCGCACACTCACGGAGGGCAAATGGGCCTCCTTGCCAAAGCTAGAAACCCCGGCACCCTTAAGTCTAGCACTCTCACGTTCAGGAATATTCAACAGATGTTCCTTCATGCAGAAGGATGTGTTCTCACAAACTTGTTCGTAACTTAGAAATTGGGAACGGACTAAGAGTCCATCAGCAGAGGCTGGGTGACTGGGTCGTGGCTCATGGGTCAGCATGCTGATACAGAAGATCCCTGGGACAAAAACAGGGTACAGGACAGTGTGTAGAGGGCCCTGCCATTTTTAAGGAAAAAGAAAAGAGAGAAACAGTACGTGTGTAAATGCTTGCACGTGTGCGGATTATCTCTATGGCAGAAATTCTAAGAAATGGTTGCCTCAGGGAGGGAACCTGAATGGCTGGGACGCTGAGGGGCCTGAGTTTCCACTGTGTGGATCTTTGACCCTTTGGGCATGCAATAACTAAACAAAAATATATAAATAAATAAACACAAACAGATAAACGTGCTTTGGGAATTTAGGAGATGGGGCTTCTCTCCTGGTTTTGACCGTGACTGTGTGACCCTGGGCAGGTCACTCCTGGGTTTCCTGTGAGATTCCATGGATTAGGAAACCTCCAAGTCTGCAAAGAGCACCTGGGTGGGTGGGAGGGTATGTGTGTGTAAGGAGAGGGGAGAGATGGGGAGGAGCTCTTGCTGCCTGTTACCTCTCCCTACTGCTAACCAACTCCCCTGCCCAGGGCGCTGCTCACTTGCCTGGCATTCCTTAAGAGAGCTCGGATTTCATTTGGCCTTTTTTTTTTTAAGACCCCTCCTTTCTTCCAGAATCCCTCCAGACCACTGCAGCCTTTGTTCTCCTAGAAGCGGTGCCCACCAATTTCCCGTCACATCCCTGTTTTTAAAAGCCGTCTTCAGCTGTGTCTTCTTAGGACAATCCAAGTCACCCTGACCAAATGACGTCCTCTCACTGACCCTGGACCTGAGGCCACTCAGCCTGGACTTCTCTTGCTTTCCTCGTGGTCCAGGATAGGGGGGCTCAGTCTAGCCAGCCCTCCCCAGAGTCCACTCTCCCTCAGGAAACTGCAATATCCAGACCTGCCACCGCTGGCCAGACCCCTCCCTCTGCACACCAAGGGCAGATGGTCTGAGGTTCCTGCCACTCCTGACACGGTTTTCTTGTCGGATCCCCGGGCAATTGGGGGACTGCGCTGGGCTGCGTGAGCCCCACTCAGGCCATAGCTCGCCTCCCAGTGATGCTCAGGGGTAGGTCCCGGCTGTGCCAGGCTTGGGGTCCCTCCCCCCACCCAGGGCACCCCTCGACCACTGACATGGGCATCACCCATCGCCTTGGAGCAACTTCCTGGGGTAGGGCTTCAAGTAGCTGGAGTCAGCAGGAGATAAATTAATCAAAACCGAACACATCTGTCACTAATTAAGTCCATGCCAAGGGTTAACGCTTCCCTTTCTGGCCTTTGCCTTCCCTTTGGTGGGAAAAGGGAGATGACGGTGGGGAGTGGGTACCCCTTGGCACTTTCTTCCCTTAGGGGAGAACATGAAGGAGGGAGGAGAACTTGAAGAGAAGGGCAGGTTTCTGAGGGCAAGAAAAGCAGAAGAGGAAGGGGACCCCAGAGGACAGGGAAGCCTTTTAGGGATTTAGGGGACTTTTTGAGAGTCCTGGTCTGTGGAAATTACACAGGAGGATGGAAGAAATCAGAGATGGACAAATATCTTTATTTACAGCAACAAACAGAACAGACCCTCCCCCCATTCCCTCCCTCTTCCCTTCCAGTCTTTTCCATACTGTTCCCCCTTCTGCCCCCTAACAGGCCCATGCCTAGTCCGGCGCTTTCAGGTCAGTGTGTGGGTCAAGCCCCCACAAGAGCCCAGGGAGGAGACGGGGGCGGGGCCTGGCGTGGGGCGGGGCGGGGTCTCTTTTCACATTTTGCCGCCCTCTGAGCCCCGGGGAGCCAGGCGAAGGCTAGCACCAGGCGCAGTGAGAGGTAGAGAAGCGCACAGCCCCTGCCCTGGCCCTGGCTTCCCATGTTCCTGCCCTCCCTTAACTTTCACAGTGTTCTGCAGCCCTGGGACCTGGTCCAGGAGCAGCCCCCAGCCACCCCAGCCCTTCCCCTTCGCTTGTCCGATCCCCCCAGGTCTGGCCCTGGGACCCGAGGAAGAGACCTGGCTTCTCTGCCGTGGGCCCGGCTCCCAAGACAGAGGTGGCCCCTCTGGGCGCCCCGCTTCCCACCGGGGCTGGGGCACTGGGTGGGTGGGAAAGAACCAGGGGGAGGGGGCTGATCGAGCTTTGTGCCACAGCCCCGGGGCCGGCGCCACGTGGACGGCCCCTGCAGGCGCGGACGCGGGAGGCGGGTCAGGAGGAGAAGCAGAGCCCGCAGCACTCCATGCAGATCTCCAGGCAGTCTGCGGACTCGCAGCAGGCGTCCAGGATGCCGCAGTCCAGGTCGCAGGGCAGGTCGCAGTCGGCGCACTCCCCCGAGCCGCAGCAGCAGCAGCACAAGCACGAGTCCTCAGAGCTGCAGGAGCCGCAGGTGGCGCAGTCCAGGACAATGTTGCACAGTGTCAGGAACTCGCAGAACAGGCAGGACAGGATGCAGTGGACGCAGCAGTCTGCGGGCGGAGAGAATGTGTGCGTGTGTGCGCGCGGTATGCACTGGCAGAACCGCCAGGGACGGGGGTGGGGTGGGGGGAGCTGCCAGGCGCGGCTTACTGCGGGCGCACTGTGTGCAGGCTCCGTGGGAGGCAGCTCTATAATAATTAGGCTCCCGCAGCCCTCCCTGCAGGCCCAAGCAGTGGGGACCACTAGGAGCCCTGCTTTACAGCTGACAACACTGAGGCACGGGTCGGGGTGGGGGGCTGTGGGAGTTGGAGCCCAGGGAGTCTGGAATTTAACCACCCTTAGTTTATTTATTTAGCAAAGACAAAGAGTTGATGGAATGTTCCAGGCACTGTTCTACATGCCATGCATGAATTACAGTCATCAGACTTCCAACTCTGAGAGGTGGGGGCTACTATTTAGCCCCATTCTACAGATGAAGAAACTGAGGCCACAGAAGTTAAGTCACTTCAACACTTCAAAGTAGATGCAATTTAATGGAGAAATGTATATATTTATTCATCTGTGTTTACTTTTTAGTCTTTAATTGTTTATATTTTCGATTATTAAATGTACAAATAAAGTTAAGAGAAAAAAAAACCAAAAAAACAAAGTAGATGCAAAAGCCTCCCAATCTGGTGGCCCAGGCGACTACAGCAGCCTCCTCACTGGTTCCCCCACTCCCCCACTGAACCCTCCCTGCCCGCTGGATGTGTTCTTCTTTAAACTCGTCAGTGGGATTCTATCCCTTCTCTGCTCAGAACCCCCAATGGTTCCCACATCACTTGAGTAAAAGCCAAAGTCCTTGCAATGCCCACCCCCCATCCAGGCCCTGCCCTCTCTCTGCATCCTTCTCTCTGCTCCCCCCACTGGGCCCCTGGCTGCCCGCAGGGACGCCATTCCCCAGACAAGCTCAGCTCACTCCCTCACCTCTTTTACTTCTTTGCCCAAATGTCACCTTCTCAATGAGGCCTTCCATGAGCACCTGCCTGCCTCATCCAGCACTCCCCCTGCTCCCCCTCCCTTGCTTTTTCCCCATAGTACCTTTCACCTTCCAACATCCTACACAATTTTCTTCACTTTTGTCGCCTCCTGCTACTAAAATGTAAGTTCCGCAAAGGCAGGTATCTTTGTTTTGTTCACTATTTTACAAGACTCTAGAAGAGTACCTTTCACATAGTAGGTGCTCAATAAAATAAAAGATAAATGTATTAATGCATGAACTCCCCATTTGGGAAGTGGTAGAGCTGGGAATTGAACTGGGGATGCTGAGCCAGCACCCCTCCCAGGAGCCAGGTCATGGAGCAGTGTCCAGTTCTTCTGGCCACCTGGGCCCCTGGCATAAGGATACTCATTCTCTGGGGTCTCATTCTGCCATGGAGGGTCTAATTGCCCACCCTCCTCCCAATTTCTGCATGGAGGGATTAGAATCTCATACAACTAGAACCTCTGCTATCTATCTCCAAACTGGATTAGGATAGTTCTCTTCAAATGTAAATCTGATGAGGTCAGTACCTTGTTTAAAACCTTTCCATGGCTCCCTGTTGCCCTCCCGATAAAGTCCAGGTTCATGGCAGGGTCTTCAAGGCCCTCCAAGAGTCCGACCCTGCCCGGAATTGCACCTCCTACCGTTCCTCACCTTGAACTTCATAATCTAGCCACATGAAGCCATTTCTCACCGTTGTCTTTAAGTTCCCCTTGGCTAGATCCTCCTACTCTTCCATTAGACTCAGATGTCACCTCTTCCAGAGAGCCTTCCCAGACTTCCTCTCCCAGCTTTCTGGGCTGGTGTGCTCACATAATCCTTGGTGTGTGGCTTGATCACTGCACTTGCCACATTGTATCATGATTACCTAGTTGTGTCTCTCTTGTGGGAGCTTCTTGAGGACATGGACTGGGTCTTTTATCTCTGTACCTAGCACATAGCATGGCACCGGGCACATAGCAGATGCCCAGTGAATCTGAAATGGATGAATACCCCTGTGGTAGTTTGGAATTGTATGTACCCCAGAAAATCATGTTCTTAACTTAATCCACTTATGTGAGTGTGAACCCTTGTAAAAAGGATCTTTTGATGAGGTTTCTTCAGCTAAGGTATGGCCCAGGATGGGCCTTAATTCTATAACTGAAGGCCTTACAGGGCAAGTCACAGAAAGAGAAAGTCATAGAGGGAGCAGCCAGAAGCTGAAAGTCAATGGAACCCAGAAGGGAAAGGAGAAACCAGGAGAGGCCACCATGTGCATTGCCATGTGACAGAAGAGCTGAGGACCAAGGATTGGTGACAGCCAGCCCCATACTGTGCCAGTCTTCTGGGAGAAAGCATTGCCTTGACGATGCCTTGATTTTGGACTTTTCCTAGCCTCAAAATGTGAGCCAGTAAATTCCCATCATTCAAGCCAATGCACTGCATGGTGTTTGCTTGAACAGCCAAGGAAATGAATATTAACCCCCTTCATAAATAAGACGGTTGGGCCAAATCAGAGGTCAGAGGGTTTCTGAATGTATATATGCAAATGGGATGGCTATATATCCTATTTGCAGAGGTCCAGGCCAGGGTCCCTCAACATGGGTTGGAATCACTTAAAGATTCAAGAGCGAAGGTCAGGCAGCTGTTGTCCTGTGAAGAATTGATGCCTGTTAGGGTGGGGGAAGCTGGCTGCCCACAACAGCCCTGCTGAGTAACTGTGTTGCAGGAACAACAGCAGGTGTATTTGGGCCCTCTGAAATGGGATGGCTTAAGCTGGTTCAGCCCAGACGGCGTTGTCACAGCAACCCTGGGGGAACTGGTCTTGATAACCTAGGTGTGCCATGCCATACCCAACAGGAGTACTTTGCAAGGTTTTCACACTTGAGCATGCATTAGACTCTCTGGAGGACTTGTTAAACATGGGTTCCTGGGCCCCACCCCCAAAGATTCAGATTGGAGTGAGGCTGAGGTTCTGCATTTCTAACCAGAGCCAGGCGAAGCTGTGAGGAACCCAGCTTTGGAGACCTCTCCCAGGAAGAGGTGGGAGGGAGGTACTCACCTTCCTGCGCCTGGATGGGGATCTGGGAGGCGGCAGATTTGGTGCTGCCCCTGCTCTTTCTGCTGCCCTGGCTGGCGAGAGATGGGTGCGCCTGCAACTTTCGGTGGACCTTGGGGCCACCCAGGGCACCGTTTCCCGCCCGCCTGGCGCCACCCAGCTCCGAGGGGTGGCCAGAGCCATTCGGCAGTAGTGGGGTGCAGCCCAAGGGGTTCCCCTGAGGCTGACCTGGAGAGATGAAGAGAAAAGGCGATGAGGAAAGGGTGGGGCCAAACAGCCTCCCAGGGCCCTGCTCTAATTGTGCCTTCGTTTCAATAAGCCACAGATCACTCAGCCAGACTTGTATTGTGCAAATGGGGATGCTGAGGCCCATAGAAGGGACTTGTCTAGAGGCACACCACGAAACAGCCACAAAGCTGGGCCTGGCTCTGGACTCCCCATCCAGTGCTCATTCCACAACACAGTCCTGTTGTGTTTCTTGGGAAAGACAGAGGGACAAGGAGAGGGAAGGGGCTCTAAGCCCTGGACCCCACCTTCTTACCCCATGTGAAATCACTTCTTCGGATCTTGGGGTCCTGGGACTTGGGCAGGAGGAACTTTGGGTGGGGTGGGAGAGGTCAGCAATGAAGCAGTTAACCTTCATCTTGGTCTCTGCCAAGCCCCCGGCTGTTTTTGCCCTTCGTGTGCTGGTTGATTTATTGGAAACATCTGTTTGGAGATGTACGCCCTGCCCCTGGAATCCAGGGGCTCCTCACGGCAGCCCCTCTGTCTCCTGCTTCTTCCTCCCAGCTCTCCCACTCAAGCCTCCTGCCTGCCCCACCCCCTACCCTGTCCTGCTTCTGTGGGGGCAGTTGGTAGGAAGAGTTTGATGAGGGGACCTTGGGGTTGGGGTGAGGAAGAGAAGAAAGGGACAGGGAGACCAGCAGGGAGACCCCTGCCACCAGGAACCCTGGGCCTCCACCCCAGACTGAGGGACCACACTTCAGCTTTGTCAGTGGAGTGCAGGTAAGCTGACCCTGGAGATCCCCCTAACACCCAGTTCCTGCCCCTACCTCACTCAGGGATGCCCAACTGTTCTGTTCTCAAGAGACGGGGGAAGGTGTGTCTGTGGGTAGGGGTGGGGCCTTCAGCCCTGAGGCCCCCTCTGTTAACATGGGGCACTTTGGTCCCCCAAGCCCTGGGATCCGGAGCCCCAACTCTCTCCAAACCTGGCCTCTGCATTTGAATTGTGGTTGGAAGGAGGCATCTGGGGGCCCTGGAGGCTGAGGAGAGGGGAAGGTGACCTCAAGTGTTTCCCCTGAGTGAGAGGGCTGGGCCTTCTAGTAGCGGTAGAAGCCATAACATGGAGCACTGATTGAGCACTGACTGTGTGCCAGCCTGTGCTGAGCACTCGGCGTGCTAATGATTCTCTCAGTGAGTCCTCTTAGGATATCTACAGGACATTATCCTCCTTTTACAGATGAGGAAAGTGAGGCCCAGAGAGGTACAGTAGCATGCCCAAGGTCACACAGCTACTGACTGGCAGAGGTGAGACCAGCCTGGAGGCTCAGACTGGGACTCAGAGGGCAAGGGTTGGGGCAGAGGTTGGGAGTCAAGGGACTGGTGAGTAACCTGCTACGACCATAACAATCATTACTCTTATACTAGTAGCTTACTTTTTTTTTTTTCCCCAGCGATTATTATGTGCCAGGTACAGTGCTGGAGCTTTATATGTAGCATGTAGTGACTCCTAAAAGCATCATAATAGTTCTATTATTATTGATCCCATTTCACAGGTTAAAAAATTGAGGTACAGAGAGGTTTAAACTTGCTGAAGGTCCCACAGCTAGGAAGTGGAGGGAGGGGATGGAGAGTAGGAGAAATGAGATGAGGACAAGGTGGGGGAGCCTGGGAGAGGGTGGGAGACGAGACAGGCTCTGGACAGGCTCCATGCTGGGAGGTGTGACTGGTGCCTGCCTCTGAGTAAACAGGGCTAAGGCCATGGGAAGTGGCCAGGCCTGAATCATCCTGCCCCCCACCTCTCAGCCCCACGGAGGGTGGCTGGGCCGAGTCCTTGGCCAGCTTCCGTGCCCCCTGCCTAAACACGGCCATAGTGACCAGAGGGCAGGAGTGTGTGGCAAGCGGAAGGCCCCGAGAGGTGTGGCAGGCTCAGAGCTTGCCTGTGGCCATGGCTGTGGGGGCGGGGGTGGGGGCTGAGTCACAGAGCAAACACTCTGGGCCCACAGACACAAGGAATGTCTGTCCAACTCCCATGCAGCCCCCTGCTCGGTGGCCACGGCGCTGACCTCTTTCTCTCAATTCTGCCGGTGGGTGTGTCTGGAGCAGGCCAAGGGCAATGTGCTAGCAGGATTTAGTAACCCTGACTTCCAGGGAGTCCAGCTTAGCCCCAGATGCCCCGGCTGAGGGCGGGCATAGGAGAGAGAGCCCTGGGCCAGGAGACCTGCGTTTCCCAGCTTGTGACAGGGGAGAATGATTCTCTGGGCCTCAGTTTCATCATCTGTAAAATGAGCTTGGCAAGAGCCATCCCGGCTGCCTCACCAGGGGCTGGTCTGGAGAGTGTGTGAGATCTTTGTGGGAAAAAAAAAAGTTGGGAAGTGAAAAAGTGTCTATAGATTGGGGGTGGGGGGTGTCAGTAAGTAGTAATTGTGAAATGTTTCCAGCTGCCCCTCCCCCTGCTCTTGAGGGTGGGAGTGGAGAATTCCCTCCCTCCCAGGACGAGGCTTGCGGACCTGGTGTCAGGCCTGGGAATGGAGCTGCCTTTTGCTCCTTTCTCCACAGAACAACTAGGGGCCTCTCTTCTTCCTTCTGCCCCTGATGTCCTGAAGGGCTGAGGCTGCACCAGGCCCCCAGGCCTCTTCCCGAGGAGAGGGGTGTCTCTAGAGCCTCCTGCTCTCTTGTCCACAGCCCCTGCCTATTAAATCATTTTGTACATGGAACCTTCTTCCTCGACCCAAAGGGCAGTGGGTGTCTTACACCTTTCCACTGCCCACACTGCCCCCTTCAAGGCCCTGGCCCAGGACCAGGCACCCACAGGCACCCACCTCATTCTTGCCAATCTATATGGATTGTACTCCTAGTGTAACCCCTGCATGTTGCCACCCCAGTCCCCGAGCCTGCTAGGACTCACGTGTCACAGCTTCTGTGGGGACATCGAAGTCAGTGCTGCCCAGGGCTGGGTGGTCCCCAGGGCCATTGCCTTGGGGCACGAGGTGCGCCGCCTCCTCCAGGGAGCCCTCCTCTGGTGCTGCCTCTGCAGGGCGAGCTGATCCTGTTACTACCTCCAGCCCAGGTAGGAGGGATGGGGTCTGGGCTAGGGAAAAAGCAGATGACCGAGGCACATTCTTCTGGTGTCTGAGCCCCCAGTCCTGGCACACTTTCCACAGTCCAGAATTCCCAGGGAGCCCCTAGCCTCAGTCTTTGCACCCAGCCCTTCTATCTGTCACCAGTGCCAGGCTCCAAAATAGAAAGCTCTGGACAGGCCAGAGATGTGCAGTATAAAGGGAAGACTTGAGGAGGCAGAAACTCAGAGCGAGAGAGAACAGACAGATGGTCAGCGATGGAGAGATAGGGAGAGAGAAAGAATCAAAGGGACAGTGAAAGGTAGAAGCAAAGCGAGACAGCACATCAGAGTGTGGGAAACTGGGCAGGCATGAGACACCCAAAGAAACCCAGTGACTGACAGCCCTGGATAGGGAGGGAGATGGGAGGCTCCATGAGAGTGAGAGTCAGCGACGGAGAGAAAGATGAAGACAGGGTCAGAGACAGAAGGGAGGGAGAAGGGCGCCCATATGGAGAGAGGGGGAAGGAGGCGGTGAGAAATTGAGTCAGGGAGAAAGGGTGATAGTGAGAGGGAGTCAGAGGGAAGCCTGGGGCCGAGAGGAGGATCAGGCCAGAGCTGGAGGGGCTACAGGCAGGAAGAGGGAAGAGAGAGGAAGACAGCCCAGGAGGGCTGGGCAGGAGGCAAACCGCAGCCGCATGTAATTACAGTGGCAAACTCGGCCCCTTGGAGCAGGGTGGGCGGAAGGCAGAAATGGAGCCACCTTCAAACCCACAACTCCTGAGGCGGCAGGACTAGGGCCCCCTGGGCCCGGGAGAAGAAGGTTATGGGGGAGAGCAGGGGAGGGAGAGAGGCAGAAAGGGGCCCCTGGGTTGGGGGAGACCTTGAGGGTGAGGCGGGAAGAGAGGCGAGGAGAGCTGGGGGTCAAGGGGCCAGGGCCCAGGCTGGGGCAACTGCTGGGTGCCAGGTGCAACCTGAGCACCTCTCAGACCCCAGGTTGTGCAGCTGGAATGACAGGGAGCTCAAGAGGACACCCCCCCACCCCCGCCCCATGCTGGGAGAAAGAAGGAGCAGGAGAGACAGAGACACAGGGAGACTCGGAGAGACACAGAGACCGAGAGGGGGTGGGGAGAGTCAGAGCAACAGAGGGAGGCAGCGAAAGCGGAAGGAAAGGAGAACACCCATCCATAGCCCCCCACAGAGAGACGCAGGGAGACACACCCAGAGACAGAGAGCCAGGGAATGGAAGAAATCACAGAGAACAGAGAGGTGCTCACGTTTGGTGTCCTTTTCTGAGCTGTCTCCAAATGAGAGAGAGAGAGAGA